>PVJS01002512.1:46116-83882 GCA_004027185.1 Glis glis | reverse complement strand
TGTAGCACTGAGAATGATGTTGGTATAATCTCACATATACACATTGTTTATGACAGTAATTCCATGGATTCACTACTTTCTTACCCTTCCCCTTCCCTTGTATCCCTCATCTTTCTAAATAATAATATAATCAGCTGCTTGTAAAGAAGGACTGATAGATTGTAGAGCATCCTCACACAATTAAAAGGGAAAAGGCGACGAAATATTAATGGAAAATAAAATAAGTCGGGCATGGGTGTTCACACCCATAATCCCAGTAGTTGGGAGGCTGAGATAGGAGGATTGCAGGTTTGAGGACAGCCTCGGCAATGCGACAGGTCTCTCAGCAGCCTAGTAAGACCCTATTCAAAAAATAGAAAAGGCTGGAGTTGTAGCTCAGAGGTAGGAAGCCAGATATGGATTCATATGGAAATATTAGAATTCAGTGGGAATTATTTTTTCAAAATGTCCTAAAAATCTTTTGAGGGGATAAATAGGATTGGAAGTCATTTTTGTTCTTGGGAAATAGGACTTTGGGCTACACGTGAAGCTTATTTGAATGATGTTAGAAGGCTTTTAGCTGCTGATGACCAATTTGTAGGTCTTAGCCTTAAGTCCTAGTCGCACTTGTAAATATTATGCTGATTTCCACATACTTTTGGTTTTCCTCACAGTTCAAAAGAGACCAAATGAAACTGTACGTAACTTAAGCATGGCCTCATATTGCATCTTAAGACCAAAAGGATTAAGAGAAGAAATTGTTAATGGGGATCTAAAGAGCTATATTTGATCACAAAAGGAGTTATGCAGAAATTGTTAATCCACTGAGTACCATTTCTAGTAAGCAGAGCAAATTTGAGTTTGATTTAGATATAAAAGTGAAAATGAAAGCCATATCTTAACAGATCCATCTGACTAAAGGGATTTCCTGAGGTGGTAAAAGGTTTCTAGACCCAGAAGCCAACAATAAATAATGCTAATAGTTATGGATTTCTAGAAATATGTGAGACATGGGACTGAACATTTCAACTTGCCTTAACTTTTTTTTAGAATTTTATTGGTGCAATATAATTGCATATCATAATGAGCTCCAAAGTGATACATTCTTCCAAGCTCAGGAAATAAAACCAAGAAACAATAAAGGAGATGGCATCAAATTAAAAAGTTTAGTGCAACCACTTTGGAAAATAGTGTGGGGGGTCCTCAGAAGAATGGGAATGAACCTATCATATGACCCAGCTATATGACTCCTGGGTATCTACCCTAAAGAATTAAAACCGGACGACCATAGTAATGCATGCATATCTATGTTTATAGTTGCACAATTCATAATTGCCAAACTATGGAACCAGCTGAGATGTCCATCAGCAGATGAATGGATTACAAAATTATGGGATATATACACAACGGAATTCTACTCAGCCATAAAAAGAACAAAATTATGTTATTTGCAGGGAAATGGATGAAACTGAAGAAATTTATGCTAAGTGAGATTAGTCAGTCACAAAAAGTGAAAGGGTGGAAAGGGTGGATGTTCTCCCTCATATACAGAAGCTAGGAAGAAACTGGGACACTGGAGGGACTCCAGACAAACGAGGATAAACCTTGGTTTTTTTTTTTTTTTGCGGTACCGAGGATTGAACCCAGGGGCATTCTACCTCCAAGCTACAACCCCGGCCATATTTTTTATGCTTTATTTTGAAACCAGGTCTTATGAAGTTGCAGAGGGCCTCACTAAGTAGCTAAGGCTGGCCAGGAACCCGGATCCTCCAGTCTCCGCCTCCCAAGTACTGGGATTATAAGCGTGCGCCACCACACCCGGCCATATATTCATATTTTAAATAGCCTAAATCAAAGGCTAACATTTAAATATTTTTACTTGTATCTCTGCATTCAGCTATGCTTTTTTGTGTAAATGAGGAATATAGAGGTTAGAATTAATGGACCAGAAATTAAGTATGGTCCTGTGTATCTTTCTCCCTGGAGTTAAGTTGAACATCCATCTTACGTGTCTAAGGGGAATAGTACAACTGCAGGTCTAGATTATCCTCTACTAAAATGCCAAGAAGGAATTCACTGTTTTTCTGTATCTTGATAACCCACCAGTCTCCACTTTAGGGACTACTAAGAACAAATAACCATCAACAACAGCAACCAGGTTCGAGGACAGCCACAGCTACTTAGCGAGACTCTGTTTAAAAATAAAAAATGAAAAGGGCTAGAGGTGTAGCTTGGAGATAAAATGCTGCTGGGTTCAAACCCCAGTGCCAAAAAAAAAGAACATAGGTGTCATTTTAGTTAATGTATGTTAATTAATTTTGCCTTGTCACTTTAGATAAAAAAGAAACCCCCCAAAACAAAAATCAAACAGGTTTTGTTTGCTTGTATTAACTCAGCACTATCCAATAAAGAAGATACTTCAGTGAAATGTAATCACCATAGTATCTGTTGTGTTAACTGCTAAATATTTTGTTTTCTTCTTTAATTCTTAGCTAGCAACAATTTATTCAATAATTTTCAAAGGTGTCAAACCTGAAATTGTATTAGAAATATGTAGGAGTTACTTGATGATCTAGAAAGAATTTGGAGTATGTTTTCTAAATGCTACTGATGTTTCATTTAGTTATGTAAATAAATAAGGGGATTGATATTAGGCTATCAAAAATAGAAGTTATAAAATAATTAAAATCTAAAACACTTAGAATGACAAATTTATAAAATCATATTTGCTTCTAATTTTCTATAAAAATATATCATTTACATTTTTGATAATACTTAGAGACTTGTATGTGTTTATTTATAATTATTGGTATATATGCATGTATATTGTGTGTGTGTGTGTGTGTGTGTGTGTGTATGTTGTGTGTGTTATTTGATAGTTACATGGAGCCTGCCCTTTCTTTTCAGCCTATTCTTAACACAAATATCCGGAAAAAGTTCATTTTTGTAAAGTTTCCAATTCAATAAGGGTTTATTTTTTCACATGCCCCAGAGCTTGCTCTGGATCTAATCCAAATTCTGTCTCATGGTTTGGTAGAATTAAAGTATAGTCTTTGCCTAAGCTGCAAATTGCTTTGCATCTTAAAACTTCTAACTTAACAAGGTCAGTAAGTTAACTAGGAAAACTGATCAGTGACTTGGAAAAGAGTGAGATCATAAACCACCCAGTCACACCAAACTAAGCCAGGCAGTTGGCACAGTTGACACCCTCATGTGGTCACAGGAAACATTGACTAACTTAAAGTATCATTCTGAGCTCTGGGCACCATGTAGGGAATGCTGTGTCTTTACCTTTATAACATTGTAATTTTTTTCATTATAAAGAATATCTGACTATTATATATGAAATAATATTATATAGCATTATTGTAGCCATATATAATTATATAATCCCCAGCACCACAAATACCACAAAACAAAACAAATCAGAAGGAATCCAGCATAAACATTTTAGGAAAGTTTATCAACACAAAAGAGACATTAAGTGCAAATTCATTGAGGTGCAAGTGGATATAGCATGATTGAGAAATAGCTAAAAAGACCAAAATAAAGCATTGAGGAAGAGGAAGGTGGATCATATAAGGAATTTAACATTTACATTGGTAAATACGGAAAAATGTTGAAGTGTGTATAGGAGTAACAAGGTCTTTCCTATGTTAAATTGATTAACTTGGTATCTAATTTTTTTTTTTTTTTTTTGCGGTACCGGGGATTGAACCCAGGGGCGTTCTACCGCCGTGCTGTACGCCCAGCCCTATTTTTTATACTTTATTTTGAAACCGGGTCTCACGAAGTTGTGGAGGGCCTCACTAAGTAGAGAGAGACAGAGAGAGAGAGAGAGAGAGAGAGAGTGAGAAAGAGAGAGCTGAGGCTGGCCATGAACCGGGATCCTCCGGTCTCCGCCTCCCAAAGTACTGGGATTACAAGCGTGCGCCACCACGCCCAGCTTAACTTGGTATCTAATTTTAAAAAAGCTTCCAGAGAATGAGCAGGAGCAAGAAGCCCAATTTACCAATATTTCAATTATATAAATGGTAGACAATGATGCTTATAACTATGCAGATGCAGGCTACACACAAACACGCACAAATACATGCCTGCATACACATAGAGAGTAAACACATAGAATGCATGTACTTTAATCTCTATGGAGGTCTGATTTACATGCAATAAAATCCATCTAATTCAAGATTAGAGTTCATTGCATTAGGTTTAGACAAACGATGATGCTCAAGGAACCACCACCAAATATAAAATATTTCTATCACCTAAAGAGGTTCCACAAGCAAACATTGATGCACTTGTTTTCTATATATTTAATATTTGTGTTTTTTAATTTTACATACATATATGTACAGTATATATGTACTTCTGAACTAAACTTCCATTTGACTTAGTCATATGACAAGAATAAACCCACAGCCGGGCGTGGTGGCGCACCCTTGTAATCCCAGTACTTTGGGAGGCAGAGACCAAAGGATCCAGGTTCGCGGCCAGCCTCAGCTCTCTCTCTCTCTCTCTCTCTCTCTCTCTACCTAGTGAGGCCCTCCACAACTTCGTGAGACCCGATTTCAAAATAAAGTATAAAAAATAGGGCCGGGGGTGTAGCGCGGAGGTAGAATACCCCTGGGTTCAATCCCCGGTACTGCAAAAAAAAAAAAAAAAAGAATAAACCCAATATTGTGTATATAGATGAGCATGTGTGTATTGTGATTTTATTACAACCTGTGGTTTGTCATTTTATTTTCTTCTTTATATTTTTGAAGGTTAAACTAATAATGTCTGGTGTAACTTTTCTTAAGCTAGTACATTTTGTATTCTATGACTTTCTAGTGTTAGCTTCACAAATGTTTTTCACTTTCCATTGTTATTATATCAAGTGATGATAATAACATTTCCTGAGTCCTCTAGACAATTTTCTGTGATAAAAAAACCAAATTTCTTGACATATATTGAGCAGATCAGTATTAAGAGGCTGATCCTTGTTGATATAAATTGACAGATTCCTCAGCCAGGTAGTCATCAAAGAGTAGCAAAATATAATGAGATAAAGTTAACTAAGTTCAAATTCATAAATGTTGCATAACACTTAATAAACTGATGAGAAGAGAAATCTTCAAATGAGGTTAATGAAGTGCATCTTTTTTTTTTTTTACTTTTTCCTTATTTCCCTATTCTATAGCCAAAGGTAAATCTCTGGGAAAGGTAAACAAATATGTATCTGTTTATACAACAATAGAGGTGCAATAGTGTAAAAAAAACAAGAAGTTGAGAATTAATTATACTCCCTTCATTTATTCAATAATAGAATAATTACTGAATTCTACCAGGCTACTACCTTGAATAAATCTGTAGACTAGTAGGAAAAAAGATATATATATCATAACTATAATACAGTTTGAGAAGTGCTAAGATATATGGCCATAAATATAGTTGTAGAGGTCCATGAAATGGAATTTCTACTTAGTAACTAAAAATAACCAACATTTTTTAGCACAGGAGATTAAATACATATAACATGTATCTGTGTTAAGAAATTTATTTGAATCATGAATCATCTAATTCAACTCACTGTTACAGGTAGTGGTAGTTATTAATCCGTTTTCATAAGAGGAAACAAAAAATACAAAGATTGGAATTTGGTCACATTAATGCCATAACTGGCATTAGAATCCAGCTTTCTTGGCCTTAGAGTCCACACGCGTACATGTTGTATTTACACCTCCAATCCTATCTGCAGGATTGAGACGAGGCTTTGCAGAGGAGGTGAAAGTTTAGCTAAGTATAAAATTATAATCTGGAGGATAATAGTAGAAATTCTAGGTTAAAAAAGGGGAGGGTGATGCAAAACACATCACACGAAAATTTAGTGCAATTTTCATAATTTTAAAATTTTTGCATGGCTTCAGTAATGTTGAAGTAGTGAGACAGCTTGAAAAAAGTATAGCTCTAGTAGAAGTCAAGAGACTGTGTGGAAATGTTTTGCCTTCCCTCTCCCACCTGTTTTTTCAGATAGTTTCAAACTTGCATTTAGTGGAGAGAAAAGGAGGAATAGGCAACAAATAAAACACATTGATCTTTTGGTGTCTTATTGTATCTGAAGCAGGTCTTTGGGATAGTATCTTGAATATAGAATTTGTTAAAACAAATGACCAGAGAACGCCTACTAAAATTTGAGGGATTTTTATTTATAAATACAAATCCTCACCCCCAAATATTGCGGTAACTCCGGCAGATGCTACTTGCTCCGTAGTCTCGCCATGGAGGGTTGCTGCTTCAGGCAACACCCGAATAACTACTCGGTGGCTCCTGCCATGGAAGGTCGCTGCTCCCTGCAGCTTCCGACTCTGTGGTTCCTGACACAGAAGGTCGCTGCCCAGACAGCTTCCGAAATTCTGTTGTTCCAGCCATGGAAGTTCGCTGCACCAGGCAGCTTCCAAACAATAGTCTTCTTGGATGAAACAACACAAAGTCTGATAGTAATTTGCAAAATAATTATATTTAATAGTTGGGGGATCGGGGAGGAGATAGAGATGACAAATTCTCCCATCCATCTGTAGCCAGCACCTTGCTTTTACAGACATTTTAGACAAAACATCATAAAGGCTAATCAAACACAGAAATCAATTTTATCACAGGTTACAGTAAAGAAGGTCAGTGAGGCAGGCATGTGACAAATTAGGCGAAGGAGGGATTAACCATTACTGGGTGGAGATGACATCAAAGACTGCACCTTGAAGATTACACCAGGTCCTTGGAATGTCCGCTTGCGGACGAATCCCACACAGCCAAATACCGTGTATTCAAACTGAGCTGGTCCAAGATGATAATCTCAGTGTGCGTTCTAAGATGGGTCTCAGGCCTCAACACCCAAATAGTGTGATTTCTTAGCTTATAAATTGACTTATATGCTCCCAAACGTATGCTAGCAGAAAATCATCATCTGGAAAAGTTTTGCAGCCTCTAAGAAAGGCCTGTTTTCAACTGATATTGCATGTGTCTGTGGAGAATAAAAAGTAACAACCTGTCCAAAAGCTAAAGGCAGATCCACAGAGCAGGGTTCCCAGATGTAGTAAATAAAAATGCAAAACACCCAGTTTAATTTGAAATTCAAATTCAACATTACATTCTGTATTTCCTCTGCCAACTACACCAGAGAGGACAATGGGAAAGAGGATTGTTCCAGAGAGAGGAAACCAGCAGTCACCACCTGTGTTCATCAATATCTAGGGACAAAGCATGAAGAGTCTCAATTCCTGCCCAGGAGTGTTTGATAACTGCTGTAGATGCATGATGGCTACAGATTTGTCTTCTTTCCACTTGAGAATATGAGTTTGTCTCAGTTTTCCTATTTGACTCAACCATCGTTTCCTGGGTATAAGTGTAAGGAGCAATTAATTTGTCTTTTGGTTGCCAGATGGTTAATTCATGAATGGTCATATGTAGAGCTAATAAGAGGAATGACACATTCTGGGCTTTAAGACAGATGTATAATACTTGATAGGATTTATGCTGGTTTCTTTCAGGGATAGAATGTGAGTGTTCTATAGTGACAAAAAGCACATGTGTATACATGATGATAACACGAGAAATGACTAGGGTTTTAGTCACCTTTTTCCTCATTGTGACCAAATACCTGACAAGTGCAACATAGAGGAAGACAGGTTTGTTTTATGGCTCATGATTTCATTTTTATATGCTTTTATTGGTGCATTAGAGTCTCACATCATGATATAAGTCATGTAGACAGTGACATACATGCACACAGTACTTGGTTGCCACACCCCCGCTCCCTCCCCATCTCCCTCCTTCCCCATACAGAGTACTGAGATTGACATTGGTCTTTTCACATACGTACACAGAGCCAGTGGTAGTAATTCCTCCAGTGAACCTCACTCTTCCCCCTCCCTTAGACTGCCTCTCTGGCTCCACTGAGGTTTCTCCTCCATTATCTGGAGTGAAGTGAATGGCTCATGATTTCAGAGTTCAGTCTATAGTCAGTGGAATTGTGGTAGAAGTGATTTAGGACATGGCAGAGGAGGAAAAAGCTGTGTTTAGCTCATGGGGGTGGGAAACAGAGAAAGAGAGAGAGAGAGAGAGAGAGAGAGAGAGAGAGAGAGAGAAGTGGCCATGGACAGATACAGTCTTTGGCCATGCCCCCAGGGATCCACCCTCTCTAGCCATCTCCCACCTCCAAACCTGGCTGCACTGTCAACACATGAGAATTTGGGGGACATTTTAAATCCAAGCCATAACAACTAGTAACTTCTTTCTCCTTTTTACTTACAATTATTTTTAAAATATGTGTTTTAATAGACATGTCGGCTCCAAAAATAAAATCTTCTTCAGCCTTCTTTAGGAGGCTCTGTGGCTAAGTAGTAACCAGTGGAATATAGTCACCAGTTTTACATGCAATATCCAAATTTATGACCTCTAAAAGAAGGAACATGTTATTCTTTTCCATTTATTCCTTCCTTCTAGGTGCAAAGCAGATTTTTTTGTGCTTTTATTGGTGCATTGGAGTCTTACATCACAGTGAATATCACTTTGATGTTAACACACATGCACACAGCTCAAAGCAGATTTAAAGGTGGGAGTTGAAACGGGATTATTGGACCAGAAAATAAAAGCTGAATATTGAGAATGTGAGAACAACAAATTAAAAGTCCAAATCTCTGATGGGAATGGATGTGCCTGCCCCAAACGTTACATATAAAAATAAATATCAACTTGTTTAATTCATTTGGGAGCTCTTCAGCATAGAAGATTGAACACCCAAGAATATATACATCTACTTAGGGGTTAAAATGTTCACAGAGGATGCAAATTACTTGTGAGAAGCTGTTACAAAACTTGCTATGTGTGTATATGAAATTATCACTACCAATTTCAATGACATGTGTGGGGAAGGGGAGGGAGTGGGGCGGGACCCAGAAGCAAACACACCAAGTGTTGTTTCCCATCTATATTCCTATCAGTCTATACATAATTATGATGTATAATTATAATGCACAAATAAAAGTATAAATAAAAATAAAAACAATATAAAAATAAAAAGGAATCAGTAATTTAGGAAATAAAAATATTGTAGAAATAACAAATGAATTCAAAGACTGACTCTTTGACATGACCATGCAAATAGGTAAGCCATTGCCTAACTGTATCAATAAAAACAAAAGCTGGAGATCCAGTAAGAGTAGAGTAGGCAAAAAATAAGAAACAAAAAGGTGAAAATAACCACAAATGCATATGAAATTAAAAAGAATAATGACAATACTTTGCTTAACACTATACATAAATTATAATTCAAATGGCAATAACTTCTAGGCTATGAAAATTAATGACATCAATTCCCAAAGAGGTAGAAAATGTACAGTTTGATTACTATAAAGCAAATTAATACAATAAAAATAATTTTGAATATCCTGTCCGGTCATATCCCTAATCCAAGCCCTAATTTACTAGAAAAATAAACAGTAGACATGGCTTTAATAGAAATCATATAATCTATATATGAAGTCAGAGCTGTTTCATAAAATAGAGACTATATTAAATTGTTTTTATATTAAAGTGGAATACATTTCTAGAATAACCGTGTAATGAAATTATTAATAAATAACCATTAATTTTGTTTCTTGTGTGCATGTTTTCATGATTTGATTGTTGTGGTAATTTGATTAATCTTGTACATCTGTTTTTCCCCCTAATTACCTCTATAGTTACAGAAATATCATAGACTTTTCAATTATTTTTACTTAATTGTTCTCTACTGAATCATATCTAACGGAAGAATTGTTCCTTTTTTACAAACAATGTTACAAGGTCCCTTGGCAATATACTCACATAAAGCAAATGGATTTCTTATTAGAGAGCATATTTAACTAACTGGCAATAATTCTATTCATCCACATTGCTCAATATCTAATTATTATTTGTTGAATTTATGCCTTTTTTCATATTGGTTAGTACCAAAGAATTTAGACCTGAGAGAAACTTCAAAATCATTTGATATAAACTTCTTCCCAGGGAAAAATTACCTACAAAACATTTTTGACCAAGCACCATTCAATTTCATTTAATCAGTAATGAATAAAAAATAATACTCAACTCAATATAATCAGCCACTTCTATCATTGAATCCCTGCAATCATTCATTCCACATGGTTTCTGGTTGTACTTTCTGGAGGAAAATGCGTTTATGCCAGGCCTGATTCTACCTGTTCAAAAATAATATGTCCCCCTTCTGACTCCTTTCCTCAGCGCTTACTCTCTTGGTTTCATCCGGCTCTGTGGCCCCATTCTGCTCTCTGTCAGGGACTGCCAGCTTGCTTTGTCCTTGCAAGTATCAGCAAAAATAATCAAGTTGGTAGCAACAAAGCCAAATCATAAACTATCATGAGATTGAGCTTCTCTATTTCTAAGCAAGGGAGATTTTTAGGTGATAATACCAACCAGTATGATATGGACTCATGAACACTTGAATTATGGGCATTGCTCTCAAGTGAGAAATGGACATTATTCACTCTTTCACTCCATATACTTGTCCTTCCCTTTTTTTTTTTTTTTTTTTTTTTTGCAGTACCGGGGATTGAACCCAGGGGCGTTCTACCTCCGTGCTACACCCCCGGCCCTATTTTTTATACTTTATTTTGAAACCGGGTCTCACGAAGTTGCGGAGGGCCTCACTAAGTAGAGAGAGAGAGAGAGAGAAAGAGAGAGAGAGAGAGACAGAGAGACAGAGAGAGCTGAGGCTGGCCGCGAACCTGGATCCTCCAGTCTCCGCCTCCCAAAGTACTGGGATTACAAGTGTGCACCACCACTCCTGGCTGTCCTTCCCTTTTTGATCTCTTCTTTTCTCAAATTCACAACCAGCATTTATTAATTCGCTAGTTTTCCCTAAGTTGTTATGTGTTGAAGTGTTATCAACTCATTCACCTATTGGTAATTTCTAGTATTATTCTCTGTATTTTGATATTTATTCTCAAATATTTACGTGTATGTAACAAACATTAGTTAATCTATGATATAATATTTTGTATCACTAATTATGCATACTGTGTTGGTACACATAAACATATTCTTTACAATCTCTTTCATCAAATATAAATTATACATTTAAAATGTAACAATTATTTCCCTATTTCAATATAATAAACTACATCTAAAACATTGTCACCCAAACCAGTATTAATAATATTTGTAATTTTAACTCTTAGGGAAAGTTTATACTCTACCAGACAAATGGAATCTTATAGATCCTTCACTGTTAATTTTGGATTTTTTTTTTTTTTTTGCGGTACCGGGGATTGAACCCAGGGGCGTTCTATCTCCGCGCTACACCCCCGGCTCTATTTTTTTTATACTTTATTTTGAAACTGGGTCTCATGAAGTTGCGGAGGGCCTCACTAAGTAGAGAAAGAGAGAGAGAGAGAGACAGGGAGAGAGAGAAAGAGAGAGAGAGAGAGAGAGAGAGAGAGAGAGAGAGAGCGAGCTGAGGCTGGCCGCGAACCTGGATCCTCCAGTCTCCGCCTCTCAAAGTACTGGGATTACAAGCGTGCGCCACCACGCCCGGCAAATTTTGGATTTAAATACTGCTATTACCACTTAGCAAAAAGGTGACCATGAAGAAATTTATTCTACAAAAACATTGTTTAAGAATATGTACCATTTAGATTAATATGAAGAATAAAGATAAAATGCATAAGATGCCTAACACTTGATTAAGTGCTCAATATGTGATAGTTATTATAATTTTCTTCTCAAAATCAACAAAACCTCCCCATTTTGTTCCTCCTCTTTCTCTTCCTGTATCTCCTACTACTACTTCTCTTATCCTTAGTGAAATATTATGAATGGAAGGAAATAAATTGCAAATCAAAGAGTTTACCCTAAAATAAATTCCACATGAATTAATAAATGAATGTAAGAACACCTTAAAATCAAAATTATATATATATATATATATATATATATATATATATATATATATGAAGAGAGAGTGTGTGTAAGATATAATCAAATATCTGGAATTTCTTACCTCTCAGAATCGCCACACACTAGAAGGTACTCTAAGCTAAGTATTTTTCTGGCCTGTTTGGTTGGTTATAATTATTCTTTCTGCCCATCAGGTATTTATTAAAATATTGCTTTATTTTCTCCTCTTAATTGAAGATCTATGCTATTGAAATATCTTTACTCTCATTTTAGGAAAATCTTGGTAAATAGGCATAGGCATTTATTCAATCTTCCATCAATAACAGAAACTTTAAAGCACTTTCTGAATCCTAGGTCCCCTGGGACAAATTGGAAAGTAAAAAGTCTCTGCTTACTGATTTATAAAATCTGGACAGTGGTGATTAAGGTATATAATGAAATGTACAGATGGTATTAGTTCACTTGGAGAATGGTACGGAGTGGTTATATCTTAATGACTTCCTGTCTCATCGCAAGATTTAAATTATGTCCCTTTATACAGCAGCTTTGATTTAAAACTACTGACCTAATTCCAATTAATTTATTATAGTTGATATCTAGTGTTAAAAAAACTAGAAGAACCTTCTGGTGTACACCTGTAATCCCAGTTCTTGGGATGCTGAAACAGGAGGATCACAGGTTCGAGGCCAGCCTCAGCAACTTAGCCAGACCTTCAGCAACTTAGATGATTTCAAAAAAAAAAAAAAGAAAAAAGGCTGGAGGTGTAGCTCAGAGGTACAATGTCCCTGGATTCAAATCCAGTACAAAAAAAAAAAAAGCCGGATTTCATTTGTGCTTGATATATCTTACCTGACTCTTCTGTATACATTCTATTAATAGAATCCACACATGCAATAGAAGCTAGGCAATGATGACCTCTGAACTCGTTTAGAGCCTACATGTTCGTGATTAAATGATGGCAAAAGTGAGGCCCTAAATCGATTGCAGCATTTTGTAACCACCAGATATAAATGAGAGAAGTAAAGCATCATATTTTCCCAACTTGACACTCAGGTAATAGAAGAGGGCATTGAGCTTGAATGAGTGTGATGGGGAGTAATGATTTGGGTTAGTATGGAGATGTGGTTATAAGAGAAATTTACACACCTAATTAGTATGCAGGAAGATGTGGAGTGCAAAAAGGGCTCAGATAAAATTAATGGCTTAAAAAATTCTGAGAGCAGAAAAAGCCATTAGCCATTATGCTCAAAAACAGAATAAACACATGCTGCAACCTTTCTTATCTGGGTATGGGAAAACAATGTTCTAGGATAGCAAAACAGAAGAAACCATATTCTCAGCAGATAGAAATTAAACATCCTGACTTATCAAATTCTCCTGGAAGTTTTGATAAAGAATATATTTTTCTTCAGAAATATATACATGGGACCAAATCAATGTAATTTCATATTATTAAGTATTTAAACTATAAGCTATTCCTAGGTTGTGACTTTAATATTAGTATTGAATATATCATTGATTACTAATTCCTGCTACAGTATGATGAGGGCAATAACACGTGTTTGAGAGTTTACCTTTAATTTTCTGCACATTTCAGTAGGAGAAAAAAAACATTTATGCACTCACAGATATATTTTAAGAAATCAAAGGAGTAATTGGGAGCTGTGGTGCAGTACTATAATCTCAGTACTTGGTAGGCTGAGATATGAGAATTGTAGGTTCGAGGCCAGCCTCAGCAATTTAGGGAGACACCCAGCAACTTAGTGAGATACTGCTTCAAAATTAAAAACAAAAAGGGGTAGGAGTGTGGCTTGGAGGCAAAATGCCCCTGGGTTCAACCCCCAGTACATAAAAAAGAAGAAAAAAAACCAACAGAGTAACATAAAATAAGTGACTACATATTAAATGTTGATTTCAGAGAAGAGAAGCAGTACATTTGCTGAAAGAATATAATTAAGTCATGACATTTTAGTTATAGGTCACCCATGATAAATAAAACAAAAACTCAAGTTAAAATGAAAAGCAACGACTCTATTACTGAAGCACATTAGACTTTATAATGACATGCATAAGAGCATATAAAATTTAGATTATTTGCTAGCTATGTGACTTTGGGCAAGTCACCTGATTTCTCCTCACCTCAGTTTTCTTACATGTAAAACAAGATAATAATTATATCTATCTCATAGGATCCTTGTGTGTATTATGTAAACACCTAATCCTGAGAAGTACATAGTGTTAGCACTGTGTGTGCGGTGGTGCACACTGTAATCCCACTACTTGGGAGGCTGAGACAGGAGGGTCGTAGGTTCAAGGCCAGCCTCAGCAACTTAGTGAGGCCATTTTAAAATAAAAAATAAAACAGGGCTAGAGGTATAGCCCAGAGGTAGAATGTCCCTGAGTTCAATCCACAGAACCAAAAGAAAAAGAAAAAAGTGCATAGTGTTAAGTACATAGAATTTGATAGCAGTTTATTATTAAGAGTATTAAGTATATAGATTTAGAGTTACTTTCAGGTTCAACTGAATCTAGGTTGTAAGAAAATTCTCATTGTAACTTTTTCTTCTTTCCTTTATATTGCATACCTTTTTTTGCAGGCTTTTCCTAAAAAAAAAAACCCATATTTCCCCAGTTAAGATGGCCCCCAGGAGCAGCGAACTTATAACTATCTCAGCTACTTCTCCAGAAAAAGAACATTTGTTTCAACAAAATTTATAGTTATGCTTCTTGTTAGACTAGGTTGAATAATGAGTATATTACAAAATAAGCCGTTATGGTTAAAGGGATTCTGTTCTTTTGGGGGGGCAGGTCTAAGACATACACTGATCAACTGCTCTCATAATATGAAATAAAAGTGACAGAGAGGGAGATTCCAAAGGGAAATCAGAGTGTCCCGTGTTCTCTAATCACAGATACCCACAGTACACGTAATCAAGGCAGATCAAGAATTACGTAAGAAAACTGATTTACCAGTGATAAAATCTTCAGCCACATCTCTACGAAAGTTCATTGCAATACTGTGACAGTGACTAGCAAGCTCTGTTTTTCTGCCTCTTTTGAGAGGGATTCTTTGCAAGTTCCTGCATTTGGGAGGTACCAGAAAACAGAATGGCAGGGGAATGGAAGAAGGATCTTCATTCTGTCTGCTTGTGGTTCTTGCTAGTGTTCCTCCAGGGGCGGCCCTTTGCCCTAGGAGCAGTCCTTGATGTTTTCAGCTTACTGATTCTGTTGTTGTTGTTGCAGCCCCAGAAACCACCTTCTCACAGGTAGCAGCAGTTGGGACACATCCTTTTCTTAGAAGTCTGAACTCCAATGAAGCAAAGCTATTTCTCTGAGCTCATAGGTCTTGGTACCCTCAGCCTCCTGCCTCTGTTGGTCCAAGCCTCTGCGGTGGGGTTGGGAGACCAGAAGTGGTGGGAGTCACTACTTCCTGCTGTCATCTTTATTCGTTTCCACGGTGTTATTACTTTTGACCTCTATCTCCCATGTGGCCAATTTCCTTTTTTAACACAAAGTGATAGTCCATGTTAGCAGTTTTTGTAAAATGAAATGTTTGATGTGATCTATGGATATCATGTCTCAGTGACTTTGTATCCCATTTCATTGCCCAAGTCTTTTAACTCTATAAAATCCAATACTGACCTTGCCCCTTATTTTCTCCCGATTCCCACTCCCTGAAAGGCCTTTTGCAAGGTGAACTGTTTGTCTTCACTACTTCAGTCTGGGAAGTCATAATGCTCCATCAATCTATCTGTCCATCCATCTATCCAGAATGTTGGTACTCCAATTTATTCCTTATATGAACCTAGGCAATTTTGTTAATATGTAAACATAGGGTTCTTCAGATATAGCTCAGAAATAGTATTACTGGGCTTGTAGCATTTTGTTCAAAGGATTATAATTAATACAGTATGGAATATCCAGAACAAAAAAATTGATGGGTTTACATTTAACAATATCAGTTTCTTTAATCAGTGTGAAAAGTGATTTTGCAGATAAAATAATGAATTTGGATAGCAAACCGAAGATGAATAAAATAAGAGAAAATAATATTAACAAAAACTATTATAAAATGCATGCCATTTAAAATGATTTCAGAAGACCTATATAAATTTAGCCTTAAAAATAAATGATTGTAATTTTTCTCTTACGTTGTGTTTAATACGAGAGACACCATTGAGAATAGTCCAATGTCTAGAGACAAGTGACATTAGTGGTGGTTATGTTTGGGCAGCTGGAACTGCTCATAAGAACAGATAGTGCATATATATTTTCTTTATCCACATTTTCTTTATCCATTCATCTGTTGAGGGACACCTGAGTTGGGAGAGCAGGGTGAGTTGTAGAGGGAAATATACCAAGAGTTATGTGCATGTATATTTTTATCACACTGAACCTCACTATGATATACGATTTCAATGTATTGATAAAATAACTTTTTTAAAAAGTGCTCACCTTGTCCCAACTCTCCATGTAGTGGCATTGCCTTGGTAAACTGAAATTGGACATAGAGGAAATATTCAACCCTACTCAATTGAGTAAGCTAAAAATATGGCAATTTTCTAGAGAATATTTACTAAAACACCAGTAGGTGATATAAGTCCTCATGAATGACAAAATAAAAATAGTATCGCTCAGTTACCTTTCTTTTTACTTTATTACTGAAGAGAATGAGCTCAAGTTTTAACAGTAGATAAGAGGAAATCAAACTCCCAAGTATGTGAGGTATATTAAGGAAAGACTTGGGTGTTCTAAATTTATCCTGACCAAGAAAAAACCTGCTGAGTTGTTTGCAAATGAAGATCAACAAAATTCTTTCATGGGATTATAGATAAATTTAACACAGGGTCAACTTTTTTTTTCGGTAAAGGGTTAGATTGTAAATATATAGGTCTTTGAGGGCCAGTATCTATTTCAACTAACTAACACTATCACTGAAGAATAGACATAGCCATAGATAATATTTAAGTGAACAAATATAACTGTATTCTAATAAAACTTTATTCATGAACCTGAAGTCTAAATTTAATTTAATTTTAACACACCATAAACAATTATTATTCTTTTGACACTTGTTCAATGATTCAAAATATAAAATTTATTTTCCTTCTTCTCACTTTACCAGATGAAGTGGTGGACCAGATGAGGCCTGAGGATGGTAATTTGCTAATTTTAGTGTAAACAATTCAGGGCATCCAATTTCCCTTTGAATGCAATGGACTTAATTATAATCATGCTAAATCGGGAAATAAGCTGTAAGATAAAGCATGTTGAGGGCTATATTCAAGGTTCTCAGTGAAACAGAACCAATAGAATATATACATAGAAAGAAATATTGAAATAGATTTATTATGAGGGATTGGCTCATAAGACTGTGGAAGTTGAGGAGTCCTACAGTCTGCCATCTATAAACCAGGAGCCCATGAAAGATAGTGGTGTAGTTCAACACAATCCCAAAGGCCTGAAAAGAAGACATTTCAGTGTGGGAGGGCAGGAAAAGATCTCACTGTCCCAGATCAAGCAGAAAGATTGAATTGATCCTCTCTCCAACTTCCTTTCCATTTGTACTATCAATGAGTTGGAAGATGCCCTTTATTCAATCTACCTATTCAAAAGCTGATCTCTTCTGAAAATGCCCTCACAAACACAACTCAAAATAATGTTTTAGCAATTATCTGGGCATCCCTCATTCCAGTCAAGTTGACACATAAAATTAACCATCACAGAGGACTCTAGGAAAAGATGTCCATATCAATTTAAAGAAATACATGATAATTATTCATTTTTATTTGTCTTTATCTCTCTCTTTCTCTCTCTCGCTCTCTCTCTCTCTCCCCCTCCTCTTTTTTTTTTTTTTTGTGGTACCAGGGATTGAACCCATGGGCATTCTACCTCTGAGCTACATCCCCAGCCCTATTTTTTATACTTTATTTTGAAACCGGGTCTCATGAAGTTGTGGAGGGCCTCACTAAGTAGCTGAGGTTGGCCACGAACCCGGATCCTCCGGTCTCCGCTTCCCAAGTAGTGGGATTACAAGCGTGCGCCATCATGCTCAGCTTTCCCCTCTCCTCTTTTATCTCTCTTTTCATTTTCAACTACAAGTCACTTTGCTAGCCTATGAAACCAGAGAATTACTTAGTCATGTCGCTATTAAGAGGTAAAGAAAAAGGAAGTTCCAGGAGAAATATCCAAGAAATGGTCTTCATGCTAACTGAGGTGAGGAATCTACTATCTAACCTACCTTTAGTCAGGTCTTTCATTACTCTCAAGTGAAAACATTTTAACAAATAGAATCAAAAATACAAAATTTTGTTTCTCTTCAAAGTAGATAGGTTGGCTTCCAGAAACTCAGATGTGTGAATTTCACAATGATTCTAGACACACATTAAGATAACTTTAGAAAATTATGTTAAAAAGTGTTCTGTAATTAGAGTGTTAATTATAAGAAATATTTATTTCTTCTAGAATGTTATAAAACTCTGGCGTGTGTAATGATAGTTTAGATTTAGAATATCCCCCTAGCCCTCACATAAACAAGGTAGCAATGTTGGAAGCTGGGTTTGGTTGCTAAGGAGGGGTTCCTGGCGGTGTGGCCTTGGGGATTATATATTTTCCCTCCTCCCCCTGCTCACTCACTTGAGTCTGGCTTCCATGATCTGAGAGCAGAACTTTGCTCTCTCCTCTCTGCTTCCTGCTGCCATGCCCTGAGCTCCACACATGTAACCTGGCCTGACATGACTGAAACTCCAAGATCTCAAAAAGAAAAAAAAAAACGTGAGCAAATAAATCTGTCTTCTAAATAAGTTGTGTGGTCAGTTGTCTTGGATTATATCAGTGAGATTGTTGATGGAGACAGTGTTCGATGAAGAAATATGAGAGATAATTTTAATTTCTTTAAGACAGATTGATATCAGAATG
Source organism: Glis glis (assembly GCA_004027185.1). Lineage (NCBI taxonomy): Eukaryota > Metazoa > Chordata > Mammalia > Rodentia > Gliridae > Glis > Glis glis. Next base: position 65,051 of record PVJS01002512.1, on the reverse strand, counting down.
TTCTGAAAATATAGTAAGTACCTGCTAGAGTCACAGTTTAGTATTTGACAGAATACCTCATTACCTTTTGGAAAAGAAGGAGCAATATAGATGAGGAAATAAAATAATGTGGTAAATAATTAAGTGCTTAATGTGTACACTCATACATTAGTAATAAACAAAAGTGTTTTAACCTGAAAAATATGTCCATTTTCTGGTAACATTTTTATCAGACTTGTTCATCTGTCTGTCACACACATGTGAGGAATGACACAGGACACTAAGGACTGGCTAATTGGTTGAATGATAAGATTAAAACCTAAATAGGCCGGGCGTGGTGGTGCACGCTTGTAATCCCAGTACTTTGGGAGGCAGAGACCGGAGGATCCGGGTTCGTGGCCAGCCTCAACTCTCTCTCTCTCTCTCTCTCTTTCTCTCTGTCTACTTAGTGAGGCCCTCCGCAGCTTCGTGAGACCCGGTTTCAAAATAAAGTATAAAAAATAGGGCCGGGGATGTAGCGCTGAGGTAGAACGACCCTGGGTTCAATCCCCGGTACCGCAAAAAAAAAAAAAAACTAAATAGATATCTGAAGATTATAATTATGAATCAACTTATAGTAAACAAAACCCATTAGGGAAGATCTTTAATTATTACATATATATACATGTATATATTCACAGGAATTGAATATGTTAGTACACATAATTTGAATTTTATGTTAGTACACATAAAATTCAATTCTAGAATAAAAATATATGTTAGAAGCAGGATATGATGATCACAGCAATGTTTAGCTAACTAGGCATTAAACCAGGGGTCAGCAAAGTATAGCCACCAGGCCAAATCCAGCTTATGGCCTGATTTTGTAAAAAAAAAAGCTTTATTGGAGCATGGAAACACCCATTTATTTCTGTATTGTCTATAGTTGTTTTCTCACTCCATAAGCTGAGTTGAATAGTTGCAACAGAGATCATATGGCTTGAAAAACCTGAAATATTTAGCTTCAGGACACTTAAGGTAAAGGTATACTATTCCAGCCCAAAACCAAATTAGCAGAGTAATTTGGCCATAAGGAAAATACTGATTTTCTCCTATCAGTCCAATATTTGAACAAGGTTAGAGGGAGTTTTTCTCTGGAAAGGCAGTTTTCAAGTATATATATATATATATTTTTTTTTGTGGTACTGAGGATTGAACCCAGGGTCATTCTACCTCCGAGCTATATACTTCCAGTCCTATTTTTTGTTCTTTATTTTGAAACAGGGTCTCACTAAGTTGCAGAGGGCCTCACTAAGTAGCTGAGGCTGGCCACGAACCCGGATGTCTCCGGTCTCAGCCTCCCAAGTACTGGGATTACAAGCGTGTGCCACCATGCCCGGCTTCATGTATATTTTAACAGGAAAAAACTAAATGGTGTACAAATACAAGAGGCATAAATGATAAAAGTACTTAAAACAATATCACTTAGTGTGACTAACAAAATTGGAGGTGTTTTTTCTTAAGAATGGGGGAAACAGCTAGGTGGGATAATTTTGGCACATAAATTGCAGCAATATTTCGGGTTTCCATCATCTAGAGGGATGATTTAGTCTGATCTTGGATAACTTGCATGTAAATCCAGAGATTATGGATGACACAGCAAAGCATATTTTCATTCAAAATCAGCAAGTACATTCAAATATTATAAACTATCTGAAAATAAGAGGGCTATCTCTATAGAGAATAAGTTTTTTATCAACTCTCCAGATAGGTCATCTGTGCAGGTTATAATCAGGAGATTCACAAAAAGGATAATGGTGACATAGCCACATCTGTGGTCAAGCTTTTAATATTTCAGATTAAAGTTAATATGTACTATATTGTGTGAAGCTCTCAGGAATGGAGATGAGAATTGGCCTGTGGCTATAAGTAGATAAGATGTTTTCCTAGTTAGATTGTACATGTATATATTTTGAAACTATTAATTTCTAAAACATATCTGAAAGCCTTTTTTATTAACTTGAAAGTCAACTTTTTCCCACATCACTTGAAAACTTATTTCAGATATTTTTTCAATTCTTCTTAATTTAAGTTCCTGATTTTGATTTTGGTTCATGTTTATGATGGATAATCTACTCTTTCAATGCACAGAAAATATAAATACAGGACTTTTAATGAATATTATTTTTAAATAGTTCTAGAGGAAAGGCCATTATATTCACATATATGTGTAAAATAAAACATAGGCCTAATAACTGCTGGGAATAAACAGCTTGACTCTTTTAATAAAGGAGAGTATATTGAATTTATAGTTGAACTAAGTCCCTGGGCATCCTAGAGTGCTTCCAACCTGGAGTAGTATTATGTCAAAAATAATAAAAAGGCTTATTTGACATGATTTGCTGATCACTAAGCCCACTGAGGGAAGCCCTCCAAGGTTTTTGTGAGAAACAGACAATTTGTTTTCCTCTTACTAGTGCAGGAGAGGAAAGACTTTTCTTGCCTATGTTCTGCAGGATGGCACTAATCCCCACAAAGCAAACACTGGGAAATAGCAGATAAGCTATACGAATCTGCCCTTATGAAATGAACACACTGTTCTAAAAATATTTAAAGTAATTCATAGGTTGGAGGTTTCCTGATAGCAAGTTATATATTTCAATTTAGGTATTTTTTTAAAAAAACTCTGCCACACGAAATTTTATTTTCCTTTTTACTTTAGTGTTTTGATATCTGTAGGAACACTTAGTCTTTCTGCTTCTTTCCCAGAAATTCATCTCCAATGCAGGCACGAGCACAAAGACCTTATGTACGGTGTTGGAAATACTTTCTGTCTTAGGAATAAAAGTTTTCATTAGAGTTAGTCAATGTATCATGGAAATTATCCTTCCCGACAAGAGACACACAGGAGCATAGACACTGTGTTGGACTACAGTTCTCAATGGGAAAATAAAGGTTTTCAAAATGTTAGTCATTGCAGTGGTGGATGTTTCTTTAAGTCATTTTTACAACCTGTTTTGATGAATTCCAAGAATCTGTATTACATTATTTTTTTCTTATGGCTTACTGCTAAAATCATATCATAATAGTAACTATCATGCATTGAGCACTATGTAACAACAATATGAAGCAGAAAGTAATTTATACTTAACCCTCAAAACAATGCTGCAAAGTAGAAATTATTATCCCATATTGTAGAGAAAAACAACAGGCTCAGACAGGATATGAATTGCCTATATCACAAAATTAGTAAGTGGGGGAGCCAGAATGTAAACAAGATCTGCCTGTTTCCAAAGTCAGTCATGTTTCTTCTACAGCATATCAGCGTCATACACCTTTTTTGTTTTTAGGTGACATGCACTCAACTTTCCATTAAAATATGCCTATAACTATATCTGTAAAAATAAATGGACATAACTAGTGAGTGCCACTATAAAGTTTGCCTTGGGACCTTTGAAGACTGTATAATAGCCCATGGGAAACAGAGTCATGTGTACAAATGGGAGTTGTGCTGTCTACCTGCACTGTGGGGGCTTTCTAATGAGCCCTGTGCCAATGCCCCTGTGTTGCACACAAGGTTTTTATTTAAGCTGCTCTCAATAACTTCTAGACCTTCTGAGTGGTGAAGAATTTTTTTTTTTGAAACATACCCCTAGATATTGGAACATGGTTAGGCCAAATTGTGAATTGTTAGCTAACAAAAACAGCCAATATTTTATCATAATGTCCCAATATTAAACTAAATGTCAATCCTTATTCTTTATTTGTATTAGTTAGCTTAATTGTCACAATTCTATGCTGTAGATATGACTATTACACTTTTCTTATTGAGGTGAAGGAATTAAGACACAGATCTGTTAAATATGGTCCCAAGGTCATTGTTTATGGAATAGTCAGAATTCCTCTCAGTCCTCCTGACTTGAACTCCACAGGCTTAACCCCTACTCTAGACTGTCCTGTGTGCAGGCAGGACCAGCACTCACCTGGCCCCTTTTCTCTCTCTCTCTCTTTTTTTTTTGTGGTACCGGGGATTGAACGCAGGGGTGTTCTACCTCCGCGCTACGCCCCCGGCCCTATTTTTTTATACTTTATTTTGAAACCGGGTCTCATAAAGTTGCGGAGGGCCTCACTAAGGAGAGAGAGAGAGAGAGAGAGAGAGAGAGAGAGAGAGAGACAGCCTCCGGTCTCTGCCTCCCAAAGTACTGGGATTACAAGCACGCGCCACCACGCCCCGGCTCTCTCTTGCCCTTCTCTAGTGCCCTCGCTGGCTCCCTACTTCTTAAGACTGCTCCTCTTAGATATTCTTCCATATTCCAGAACGGATCATCCTTTTCCCTCCTTTCTCCTTATCACATCAAAGGCAAAGTTCTCATAAGAGATGCGATAAAGGAATTTATACTCAGACAGTGACATGCTCAAATCATAAAACTTTCCACAGTTTAATTTGATAGGTAGAGGAATTAAATTTTTTTCTTTAAAAATAATAGCAAATTTTAATTTAATGCATAATAAATATAACTGACATATTTTGCAATCTATATGAGTAATAACATCCTATCATATTTCACCTTCTCACACGCTTAGGACGTTAAAAGTCTCTATACTTATCCTAAATCAGCTACCACTTCTGCTCACATATTGTTTTATATTGAATCTGAAAACTAAATTTAAAAAATGGATTTTAAGATTTAAATATTTTTTTTTGCTTTTTACCGGAAGGAAATTATGATGAACTTGATTGCCAGCAAATGACTTAAGCATTAAACAGAATAATCCTTATGATATTAGCTAATATTTATTGGCACAGACAAATTTCAGGTTCTCTGTTAAGCTGAGAGAGTTTAATTATCTCATTAATTCTTATGACAACCCGAAGAAGTGGCTACTCACTTTATTGAAGTTTACAAGGAAGAAAGAGGGAGGCTAGAGAGGAGGAGTAAATTGGTTCTGGATTTGAACCTTGATCTGTCTATATCTAGAACTTGACTTTTCATTGCTTTTATGTAGTCATGTGAAGTTACCAATGCCAATCTCAACATCTTGTATGGGAAAGGGAGGGAGTAGGGAGAGAGCTAGGAGGAAGCTTGCCAAGTGCTGTGTGCATGTATATCCCTATCACTCTGAACTACATTATGATGTGAGACTACAATGCACCAATAAAAGTATATATATATAATATGTTACATATATTATATATAATATATTATATATTTTATATGTTGATATATATATCAACAAAAATTATACCTTATATCTCAAATTTATCCTACAAACTAATAAGCATACCAAATAAACAAAACAACAACAGCAATCCATAAGAAAAATACTTCTCCCTTTCTAGCTGAATATGTACTATAATAATTCAAAAATACCACTGAATAAAAGGGGAAGAAAATCTGATCGAATGCCCTAAAGCCAACTCATTTACTTAAGATCAATAAATAGCAGCAGCTTATACTTTTGTGGTATTAGCAAAATATATCTTTGCTTATGTTCCAAACATATTTTTTAAATGTTTTATATACTGGTAAACATAATGTGTACTGTCAATTTACTTTAAGTGAGTTACAAATACGAGAGGAAATTTGAAATGGGAAAATTATCTAAACCTTAAATCTTCCAGTTGTTAATATTTAAAAATACTGAATTCCAACAGCTAAGATAAAAGTTATAGAAAGAAAAAAATACTTTTTATATTAATAAAGAATTGATAAAAATTAATATTAAGAAAAAAGCAGTCACTTTTTTCTACTTACCCCCAAGCAATTTATTTATTTCTACCTGTGGAACTAAATAGAGAAGATATTGTTCACATTGCTTGAAATCCCACATGTGTCAGAAAAGCAAAATGCCCAAAAGTTTTAAATACCTTGGTCCCCTCGCCCCGATCTGATACGACTCTCTACCACTCCCTATATAAGCCTTGCACCTGCAGCAGCTAAGCAAGATGATCTGGTTGTTAAGAGCCTACATAGTCTTGGGTTTGCAAGCCTGCCAAATGAATCTTTTTCTTGCCCCAACAGCTTGTACTTTAGTCATCGGCCTTCCTGGGTGTCAAGCAATGGACTTGGGTTTGCAGCTGTGCAGGGGCAACACGTCCAAGAACACCCAGCTGCTAAATTGTGTGAGCGAAATTCAATCCTGGGTCTGAGCAAAAGATTATACATAAATATATATCATACACATAATAATATATATACTATTATAATATTATATGATATACACTAATATAATAATATAATATATATTATTATATGCTCTCCATATATATAGTATGTGTAGTAATATTATATATATATAAATATGATAATATATAGTATATATATTATTATATACTCTCCATATATATATAGTACTGGGGATTGAACCCAGGGGCCTTCTACCTCCAAGCTACACCCCTAGCCCTATTTTATTCTTTATTTTGAAACAGGGTCTCACTAAGTTGCGGAGGGCCTCAGAAAGTTGCTGAGACTGGCCGCGAACCTGCGATCCTCCTGTCTCAACCTACCAAGTACCGGGATTACAGCGTGCACCACCACACCCAGCTTCCAGCCCTATATTTAATTTTTATTTTGCAACAGGGTCTCAAGTTGTGGAGGGCCTAAATTGTTGAGGCTGGCCGCAAACCTGCGATGCTCGCTCCTCTTGTCTCCAGCCTTCCAAGTACTGGGATTACAAGCATTCGCCACCACACCCGACAGATTTTACTATTAATTGCATAAGTAAATATATATGTCTAACTCAGGAATATTTTTATGTTGATCCCATGAGCCAATAAAACAAAATAATTATAAGGTTAAAATTATACCTTTATAATTTTCATGCAATTATACTTCTGATGTTTAAATATCAAATGTATAGGATGCATTGGTAGAATCTGCTTTAAAATCACATGTTGCTAAATATTGCCTGAATAATGATAATTTATTATGAGTCAGGAACTGTTCTTGGCACATGTTCTATCAATGGATCTTTTCAAATAGTTGGTGTCGTAAGTATGTGTGGATGCAGATGAACCAGCTCAGCCTCAGAGGCTTTGATTGGCGTATCTATATGTGCATGGCCAGCTAGCAGGTAGGGGACTGAGTCTGGGTCTTGGTTCTCTAACAGCAGTGGACTCATTCCTGCGTTTGCTTCCAGAGTCATAGTGCAGAGTACAAATGCACAATTAGACAATGCATGGCTTCCAACAACAACTACAGTCCTCTGTTACTCTGGGAGTGAATAAAATACATTATGATAACTCGGCAATCTTATAATCTGAAAAGCATGAAGAGAATAACTCACAAGGAGAGTAATGGGAAGTCTTCCAGCACAGGCTTCCGTTGCGGCTTCCAGATTAACGCACTTGTATATTCTAAGCAGTGCTTTCCCACAGACAGATTTTCTGTGTCAGCAGAAACGAGCTTAATTTAAGAAGGTACAAAGCGTGGTAGAGCATTCTGTGTTCACTGCAGAGGTTGGCTGCCGTTTGTTATTGTAGTAAAACTTTTGTGAGGTAGCTCTATCTTAGCAATGTATTTATGACAATAAGTCTAGACACTTTGCCATCTGCTGTGAATGTTTCGCAGAAGATTTAGTTACTCAAGTTCCTTACTTTCTGTAGTTTATTTCCAATCTATGACTGTTTGTCTTTTGAAATAATTTCAACAATCCAATCTGTTTAATTTGTCTTGTTCCGAGGGAACATTAGCTCGACAACAAATCTCACAATTTAATCTAACAGGCCTTGGATGGTATATCTTAATGTGCTACTAAAGGAGTAAAGAAATAGGATCTGGTTTTAGAAATAAAAAGAGGGGGGATCAAAGTAACTATCTTGGTAATGGAGCCAAGTGAGAGAATGCATCATGCAGAAGCTCTAGGGTCAGCGCTTTAACACACTTGGTGGCAAAGGAGGTAAGAACTGACCACCTGATCATATATATAATGAGGGCAGGACAAACGCTGCCTCTTGAGAATGAATGAGTAGGTGAATGAATGAATGTAAAAATGAACGAGTGAATGAAGTTCTGTCTGTAGTGAACCTAATTGGACACCCAGTTTGCAAGCTCCTTGAGAATATGGTCATAGCTTCAATTCATTTATTCTCTTAATTGTTATTGTAATATTCTTAGTGCTCTGGTTAAAGGCTGAATACATAAAAAAAAATGGAACAACAATAGCAAAAAAAAAAAAAAACACTACCACCAGCTCAAAATACCACAGGGAAAGTTTTGGAGATGGTGGTATATACTTAATACCTATCACAGTTATTTGCAGATGTCCAAACTCATTAACATGTACACATTAAAGGTATATAATCTTGTATAAAATATTCCTCAATAAAGCTTTGTAAGTAGGAAAGATATAAAGCTAAAAAATAACAAAGCACTTGGTAGACAACAAGTTGTTTGTTTGCTGTTTGTTCCAAGTGCTAACTTTAAGCATTGGACTATGGCTTTATTTTAGTACATACACATGATTTTCTTGTGCAAAACTGATTATAACACAGAGCTAGTTAAAAATTCACATGCTTTTCTCCATAAAGACAGAGGACCTCATGCCGGCATCATCTCCGGTAACAGAAGTCCCTGCAATACACAACACATGGTTTTTCCTGACTATTTATACATGCATTAACAGCATTTTGTTTTTAGTCTTGGACATACTCATAAGCAGGCTCTCTTAGAGTGTTTGTATATATCAACTAGAAATGACGTGAATAAAAGCAAGCCTCGTACTTACACACTGAAAGTACACTGCGGCATCGTGCCACGGTGTTGAGGAATATGTGCAGTCCCACTAAATATCGTAGCAGTAATTCATGTTCATAGGAGAACTGGTCAAATGTTTTGACAAGTTGGAGGCAGGCAAGGAAATAAAGGTCACACTTTGTACTGCAACTATTATAAATTGTATGCCTTACAGATGGGCTCCTGCGGTACCCCCACTTCAGCAGGCTTCTCGCATTGTACCTTCATTTTCTGGACTTTCGGTGACATTGCAGGCACTGATTGCTTTCTCCCTCCTATGGTGCCTGCTTCTCTCCCACTCTGAGCTTGCGCCTCTCCTGCCTCTTCCTTCTGTTTCTCTTTTTAATACCCTCATGCAGCAGGGATGAATGGTGACATGCATTTCACTCAGCTCTCGAGGCAGTCAGAGTTCCACTTGAAATCACATAGCATCTGTTATAACAAGGTTAAAATTACAGAAAGCACTCAATTCTATTCCTTTTAGCTGAAGGACAACAGAGGTGGATTTTCATATTTCCATGTAGAGTACTGCCTCAGAGAAGCGCATTTCTGTAGCCAATAATCCTGAATAAAGGGACAGAGTTCCTCATGTTAGTTTTGCTATTAGCCAGTGGTGTTCTTGCATTATTTTCTTTAAACCCTTATACCTTTGTGTTAATCTCAATTCAGCCCACTTGGTAACGTTTTCTTAAAAACATCTTTTTAGCTATAATGGCTGCAGTGTAATAAGAACAAGCAAATACTCTTTCTTTATGTTTGTGGTGGTATAAACACTTGAGATCAAAAGTGAGTTCAGACAGTATCTAACAAGTGGCAATTAGTTCGACTCAAACAGTTAGGTTAAGATAAAGGATACTAGTATTGCACACTCTTCCTAAGGTCCCGGTGATGATGTAAAATGTAGAAAAAAGGAAAAAGTTACTAGGAACTCTTTACAGTTCTGATGCACATTTTATCTGAATGACCATGGCAATAATAATTGTGGCCTTAGGCTGAAGAACCATGGTTCATTCCTGGAAATAAAAATACTGACTTGCATTATACTATACTAATTTACATCCCCACCAACAGTGTTTAAGTCCCCACTCCATCCTATATTGTATTCTTTTCTTTTTTTTGGCGGTACTGGGGATCGAACCCAGGGGTCTTTTACCTCCAAGCTACACCCCGCCTGATTTTTTATTCTTTATTTTGAAACAGGGTCTCACTATGTTGCCGACGGCCTCACTAAGTAGCTGAGGCTGACCACAAACCAGATCCTCCCGTCTCAGCCTCCCAAGAACTGGGATTACAAGCATATGCCACCATGCCTGGCTTGAGTTCTTTATGTATTCTGGATATTAATCCAGAAAAGTAGCTGGCAAAGATTTGTGCCCATTCTATAGTTTCTCTCTTCACTCTGTTGTTTCCTTTGCTACACAAAAGCTTTCTAGTTTGATACAATCTCATTTGTCAATTCTTGCTCTTATTTTCTCACTAGAAGATGGAAAAACCTCCATGTTGATGGACTGGCAGAATTAATACTATTAACATGGCCATATTGCCAAAAAGCTATCTACAGATTCAATGCAGTACCCATCAAAATGTCAATGACAAAGCTGGGCATGGTTGCACACTCCTGTAATCTTAGTACTTTGGAGGCTGAGACAGAGGATCACAGGTTCATGGATGGCCTCAGCAACTTAGTGAGGCCCTATTTCAAAATAATAAAAAAAAATAAAATAGGGATGGGGGTGTAGCTCAGAGATAGAATGCCCCTGGGTTCCATCCCAAGTACCACACACACAAACAAAATAATGCCCAATGATATTCTTCAAAGAACTAGAAAAATATCCTAGAATTCATATGGAAGAACAAAAGATCCAAAATAGTCAAAGCTATCCTGAGCAAAAGAACAACGCTGGGATTTCAAAATATTCTACCGAGCCATACTAGCGAAGCCAGCATGGTACTGGCATGAAAACCAGTGGAGTCAAATAAAGGATGCAGAAACAAACCCACAAAGCTACAACCATCCAATTCTTGACAAAGATGCTAAAACATACATTGGAGAAGAGACAGCCTCTACAAAAAAAATGGTGCTGGGAAACTTGGATATTCATATGTAGAAGGTTGAAACTAGATCTTTATCTCTAATCCTGTACAAAAATAAATTCTAAATGCATCAAAGACCTAAGTATAAAACCTGAAAATTTGAAACTATTATAAGAAAATGTAGGGGAAATACTTCAAGATAAAAACCCAAGCAACAATTTCCTGACTAGGGCTTCAACGGCTCAGTAAATAAAAGTATAAATCAACAAACGGGATTGCACGTCACTTTGAGGGGACTGCTTTGACTAGAATCTAGTTATAGTTCTAAGAGGAAGGAAAGGTGGCAGTATGTCCTGTGGAGACTCAGCATTGTTTTTCTGGGCCACTCACTGCCTTGGGAGAGGTCATGACAGTTTCCTCAGACAGTGCAGGATTAACATCCTCTGATGGGGTTGAAGATACAGCTCCTGCTTTAATAGAATAATGGGAAAAGTCTTACCTCAGGAGGATCATTTGAGCAAAATGACAAAAACAAGGCAACCATATAATGGTCTGAGAGTGTTCCAGATAAATAGCAGTGTGTGTGAAGACCTTTTACTGACAGGGAGACTGGCACATTTGGAAAAAGAAAAAGGTTCAGCGATGGCTTTCCTGTGCATGCATGTCTTAGATATGGAGTTAAGAGTCTTTTACCCAAGAAAAAAAAAACCCAGCTAATAATTTGGCAAAATTTACAACTTTAATTTAATAGTGACTTGATTTCCCAAGAGTCTTTCTCTGCTACACAATTGTTCGCTTAGAATTTATCTTGATATATTTGAATCTCAAAGCATATTTGTGTAGTATTGCAATAACTGGCATCATAACAATCTTATATTCAACTGCCTAAACTGTATTGCATTTTTCACTATATCTGCCCATTTCACAAATGACACATTCTGATAAAACATGTTCTTTTAGAATTGATACACAAAGACATAGAAAAATGAAAGCTAGGATGAGTAATATATCTCAGTGATAATTTCTGGCATGACTAGTTTCTTTTATTTGACAATTTGTGAGTCTCTGTGTGTCTGCACTGGGAGTGCAGAAATGATTGACCTTTTACTGTTCAGACTCTATACATATGCAGCTTTTCTAATCTCAGCTTTTATTACCCTTTTCCTCCCCTCAGACACACAATATAATGCCCATGTTCACATAGCCTCAGTCCATAAATAATATTATTTGTTATTTGAAAGTGCACAGAAACCCAAGGAGCTGTGATGGAAAGATGTATTACAAGAGTATAAAACAAATAATATCATGAACATCTTTCTCATTACTTCTTTCCAAATATTTGTTTCTAATTTAGCTGGCATTTGCTCACTCTATTTCACACACACACACACACACACACACACACACACACACACACAAGCACACACTCTCACAAATACTTTTTTTCTTTTAAATCACATTGTGTGAGTAAGCAGATGGTTGTTCATGGCTCTTATAATGTTTAAATTGTATATTGATTCATTAATGTAACTGCAAAATTCCATATTAAAGTATGGACAACCAAAATCATTAATTGCACTTACTGAGCCCCTAAAAATTAACAAGGAAACATAGGAAATGTAATCACCAAATTACTTATGGAACTCTCCTTAGCATAAATATCTTTAAGATGCCTGTGTATTTCCAGACATATCTGATAGCAGATGAAATGAATCAATCTAATTAAAAAATACAAAGCTGGGCGTGGTGGCGCACGCTTGTAATCCCAGTACTTTGGGAGGCGGAGACCAGAGGATCCGGGTTCGTGGCCAGCCTCAGCTCTCTCTCTCTCTCTCTCTCTCTCTCTCTCTCTTTCTCTCTCTCCCTGTCTCTCTCTCTCTCTCTAATTAGTGAAGCCCTCCGCAACTTCGTGAGACCCGGTTTCAAAATAAAGTATAAAAAATAGGGCCGGGGGTGTAGCACGGAGGTAGAACGCCCCTGGGTTCAATCCCCGGTGCCACAAAAAAAATAAAAATAAAAAATAAATAAAAAATGCAAAATCAGTTTCTGCAGCCTCAGACTATTAATCAATATCCTACTAGGATGTGTGCAGGATAATGGCTAGTAACAAATTTTTACTTATTTAGCACTGAGGTAGAAGAAGAGCTTGCAGCTATTAGGATTCATAAAAAAATCAATGGCTTAGAAATAGTTACATATAGCCAGGCATGGTGGTGCACACCTATAATCCTGGTACTTGGGAGGCTGAGACAGAAGGATTGACCATCCTTAGCAACTTAGCAAGACTCTCAGCAACCTAGTGAGACCCTATTTCAAAACAAAAAATAAGGGCTGGAGATGTATCTTGGAAGTAGAATGCCCTTACATTAAATCCCCAGCACACACACAAAAAAGAAAAAGAAAAAAAGAAAGAAAGAGTTATATATGATCAACATTAAGGTTTATATAAATAACACTTTCTGGAGTAAAGATTTGAAAATCCAGAAGATTGCTGGGTATACCTGTAATCCCAGTACTTGGGAGTCTGAAACAGGAGGATCACAGGTTCAAAGCCAGCCTCAGCAACTTGGCAAGACCCTGTTTAAAATAAAAAGCAAAATAGGACTGGGGGTGTAGCTTGAAGGTAGAATGCTTCTGGGTCAACCTTCAGTACTAGAAAAAAAAAACCCGAATATCAAGAAAAAGATCAAGGAAAAGCAGCATGAAGTATTAGTGTTTTTAAATATATATTTTAATATTCTGTGGGTAAGATGCAATTCGTTGTCTCTGTAGAAGTAGAATCAGACATCAAGGAAGGAAAACCGGTTCCTTTGAAATTCTTTTTGAAGGGGCTTTAACTCAAGTTAGAGTACAGAAACCTGAAAGTGGGAACTAAGAGCTGAAGGCCATTTCTTCTAGTCAGGAGGCTAGAATACATAAAATAAAGTACTAAATATGACTAGGGGAAATTTTAAGAGAGAAGAAGGTTGACTTAATGATCCAGTGAACTTTCAGTCTTAGTAAGAAGCATCTCTATATTTTTTTCAGTGCACAATTGTCCTACTTCAAATTGATGAGGGAAAAGATCTCTAAAATGCATTTTGATTTTCTTTCACTCTATGATTTGAAAATTAGAGATATATGTTGTCTTCCATTGTGTTCTCTCCAAAGTATTCTTTGTTTGCAAGTAATATCAAAAAAGACTTTCATTAAGACTCAAAGGGTAATTTTGGCTTCCCTATATGGTAATTTTTAAAGTCAGAATATGTTTGAATATGAGGTGAAAAAAAGTCTTGTAAGGGGTAGGTGGAAAAACCTGGTCTCCATCCTCCTAGAATCCAGGTTGGGTTTAAGAATTATATTGACATAATATAGATTAACAGGTATTTCAGCCATATTCTCACTACTGTGACCCAGGATACCTGATGAAACAACTTAGAGGAAGGAAGATTTATTTGTTCACAGTTCTTGAGATTTCAGGGGTTCAGTCCATGTTAGGTTGGGCAAAGTCTACAGAGCTCAGGACATGGTACAGGGAGGAGGGTTGTGGGGGAGAGCTCAAGGGCTCTAGGGCTCTGCCCTCACATCAGGGAGACTAAAAGAAAAAAAGAGCAAACAAGGGGATTCAAGGACAAACCACAGTCCCCAAGTCCACACCCCCAGTGACCCACCTTCTCCAGCCACACACCCCTTCCTAGGTTACCACCCAATAAATCTGTTATAATAGATTTATCTACTGATGAGATTAAAACCCTCATGATTTAATTGTATCAACTCTGAACATAAATACAATACATGCGCTCTTTCATGGAACATTCCATATCTAAACCATAAACAACCAGAAAAAAATATACAGATTCATTCAATGCAATGTTTACATGGCATAGGGGCCCTCATTGAGAAATGAAAAAGCAGAGAAAGTTACTTACATTCTGAACTGAAGAAAGAAAAGTCAACTGTGAAAATGTACTTATATTTTGTTGAGAGATTTGAAAGATGAGAATTATTCTAACAAGATGTCTACAGAATCCTCTTGATTTTAAAGTTCCCTTAAGGGTAAGTATGTTGCATCTTTCAAGTGTGTACGCAAAAGACATTTTTTTCACATGGGAATTTTATCTTCGGCTTTTAAGAAACAGCACAAAGGTCAAAGTAATCTTGTGTTCACTGTTTTTCAAAGCTCCTTTAACTTAAATAGTCCACAAGCCCAAATAGCACATTTTAACCCTTCAAACCAAATACCTTGCTAAAATAAATACCTTTGGTGCTATCATATTTTTAAAAAGTTGGGGTTATTGCTATAAACCTACGTTATGAAGTTGCTTTTTTGCATCATTAAGCATAATTAGGGTGACAGTATAATTTCCTGTCTGAACTGGGATTCATTAAAGATGAAAGAGTGAGGAATAGCTGCTTAGGCAGCACTGGACATCAAGACAATGTGGGTGACTGAAAACCACCCCAAACAAGTAAATATAAGGCAGAGCCCTGCACAAAGGCGATTGCCTCCTCTCTGTATATTTATTCTGTGGTTCTAATGCTTCTGGCAGGTAGAGAGGCATTCTGAGCTACATCTCAGTCTGAAATCTATTTATAACTCAGTAATTCCTCTCCTTCTCCTTATAATCGTGTTTTCCCCCCTCAGGTAGACATATCACAACCCCAAAGCAACTGCTCATCATCATCGTTACTTTCCACTTTCCCTGTTTGATTAGCAGACGGATGCATTTTCTATCTGAGTAAGGCTTTGTTTTCACTTGCTGGAAGGAAATATGCTGGGAACAGAAATCTGAGAATCTTGGTGGCATATTTCCTTAATTTGGAGTGGGCTGGAAATGGAGCACTTGTAGAATTTTTATAGGAAAATAAAAGCAAATATTTGTATTTCAAAGTTATCTGAAATTTCATCATTATCTTCCCAGAAACAAAACTCAAGAATGTCATTTTTCTAATAGTTAATAACATGAAAATTGTGAACTTGACTTCCCTGGGAGATAGTGAGAGATGGCTCATTTGAAAATTTATATTGATCTCTCATCCAAGGATATCCTGACAGATAAAATCAATTTCCTTTTCTCTTGTAAATGTAGTATTCAGTCAAAAGAGAATTGTTGATATGTTAATAGTGAATTCTTGCAGTCTGATTGAATTATGCAAACATATCAGCTTGCTAATAAGAAATACATTTATTTGTGTTTCCTTTCGATGAACACTCCATTCCTTTTGCTGCAGTTTTAAAGAGGAAATAAATGAGGCTTTTCAGAGTTTCCATGGTGAGAAGCAAAGAATTACACTTTCATACAGTAGTTGTAGTTCCGAGTTCACTGCATTAGAGCTCTAAGTAGATATTATGATATTCTAACCCCCTTCCAAACCTAAGCAATAAAACATATGGAAAAGCTAGGGGACACTGCCTATTTAATTGATAGCTCTCAACAGCTATATGTAGAATAACTACCTGAAACATAAATGGAGTAGATAATCTGAATACATACATCTCATTTTGAATTAGCATCTGATAGTGGTGATCAGGATTCTATGAATGAATATGCATATCATGAAAATGCCTCGTAGCTAATCTGCTGATGAAATTGCGTGAGATCAAAAGGCTGGATAGACATGGAAAAGGCCTTGGAGAAAAGACGCCTTAGACAATGGGTAGGAATTTGGATGTGATTACCTCTGAAAAAAAAACGAAACTCCAGCTTTTACCCAAATTGGAAGTGGGAAAAAATATCCCAGAGAGCTGCAATGCATCCCAAACCTTGAATAACATAACTTCTGTCATTATACCTGTGTGTTCTGAAAGCACGAAGACTTTGGGTGTCCGGCGCAGGAATGAGGAAACGGAATCTCCAATTGGCCTATTACCCACAGAGCATGCCAGCCCCCCTTTGATCAGAGAAAGTCATTTAGAGGGACAAGCAATGGAAGTTCCTTTTCCTCTCTGCTAGCTAGTGTGCGCTGAGGATGAGGGTGGTAACTTGCCTGACGACTTCCAGCTGTGTCACCTACAGGTCTACCTCATATTTCCCTCCACGCTTTTTCTCTACCGTCCATCCACATCCATTTTGCAAGTCAGAATTATTTTTCTTCCCTCCCCCTTTTGTTTTCTATTGATACTGGGGATTGAACTCAGAGGCATTCTACCTCTGAGCTATGCTCCTAGTCTTTTTAAATTTGTTGGTTGTTTGCTTTTTAACAGTGTCATGCTAAGAGTCTTGCTAAGTTGCTGAGGTTGGCATTGAATCGGAGATCCTCCTGTTTCGGCCTCCCAAGTACTGGGATTATAGGTATATACCACCACACCTGGCTCAGAATTATTTTTCTAAGACACATCTGACCATATCACTTTCCTTCTTCAAATCATTTAGTGGCTTCTGATCACCTATGAGTTTTAAACTCACTAGAATGAACCACCTGCATATGGAAATCTGTCATGCCAAATTTCCTGTTGTTCTTCTACTCCTCAGTGGTTTTCTAGCCCTGATTTGAAAATCTTGGGCTCATCCAGAAAACTACATTCAAGAAAACTATACACAGGCCATTTTTTATTTATCCATTCACTCACTAAGTGTTTCTTAGGCACTCTCGAGGTGCACAGGAATTCCTGGGACAGGAAAGAGAGCTGTGAATGAGGCATTTGCAGTCCCTGTCCTCAGGGAGCTACGTCATCAACCAGGCATTCTCCCCCTGACTGGGTTGAATGCTTAGCTTCTGGGTTCTCGTGGCATTCCATGTACCTTTATCTTAACTCTTATCAAAACGGAGCAATCATCCTGTTTATTCTCCTGTAATTCCAGTGTACTACACACTCTCTGAGGATGTCTACACTATCTGCGTCCTCATTCCCCACCCATAACATGGTTTTCTAAAGTGCACGGAGCTTAGAAAAGTGCCTTCTAAAGATATATAATGGTGTTTTGGAGATATATAATGATAATTTCCATATGCATAAAAGGTGTGGGTTGTAAAATAACAGAGAGTGGTTAGGATATCCTATGAGCCAGAAATGATGTAAAATTTGAAAAGCCTTAGAGAAAAAGAAAAGTGCATAATATTTCCGTGAGGAGAAAAACTGCTAAGGAAATCTGTCATGCACACACAAAAAATGAAACAAGATCAGAGGGAAAATAACATGAAATGTAGACAACATTAAGGAAATGGAGACGAAATAATTGGAATGTAAACCACACTGAGAATTTAGTCATTACACGAACCAACTCAAAGTACGGAGATGAAGTGTTGCAGGTTGGATAAATGCTGATGAGGAATGTTGAGGTTTCATCAGTGAGTCAGAGAAAAATGATAATTTAGTACAAATCATGAAGAATAAGAAATGCTTAAATGAAAATATGGACACTTGGATTTGATTGAGGAATATAAAAGAGAAAGATATTGAAAAAGAGGAGGGTTTTTATGTTTGAGTACATGCCGGACAGGCATGATTCAGGAGAATCTGTGACAAGCAGAGAGGCTGGCACGACACGTCAAGTGATGGAGAGTATTAAGAGTTTCCCAGTAGGGGAGTGACACAGGAGCAAGCATTAATTTGATGCTACCAGAAGTGTTGGAGCATCTTGTGGATCAAAGCTATTCAGGAGTCAGGGAGGGTAGCATTAAGATGTTAGATAGGAGGAAGGAGCCTAAAGCCAGTGAGAGCTGGTGACGAAGGCAGGCAGCACAGAGGAGCAGTCAATTCAAGGTCAAGCAGAGATGTGGGGAAGCAGCAGCTGGGTCAACTGACTTGGGAACTGGCAGATCCGATGATCCAGGAGGGGTTCATTGGGAGCCTCTCATCTGGCTGCAGAAAAAAAAGGAAAAACCATATGTATCATCTGCCCACCCTTTGTTAATTAATGGCTGACCTGAGACTTATAACCACTGCTGGGCACAAAGAATGGACTCTATGAAGGGGACGACTTCATAGTTCCAAGAAAGGAACTAAAAGAAGAAACAATAATGGGATTACAGGACACTACCCATAAAATGGCAGCAGGGAATACAAAGAAGAAAGAACTTCAGTGAATAGCAAATAGTGACCAAAGAGTGGAGGAAAGAGTGTAAAAGACAACTTTAAAAATAATTATGTAAGCGCCAGGCGTGGTGGCGCACGCTTGTAATCCCAGTACTTTGGGAGGCAGAGACTGGAGGATCTGGGTTCGCGGACAGCCTCAGCTCTCTCTCTCTCTCTCTCTCCCTCTCTCTCTCTCTCTCTCTCTCTCTCTC
>PVJS01002512.1:0-46016 GCA_004027185.1 Glis glis | reverse complement strand
TAATAAAAATTAACTTGAGATTTTAAAAACATGACAAAATAAAATTGTACTTAAGGTCTTAAAAATATTAAAAAAAAAAACTTTCACTCCTGTACAACATTAATCATTTTGTGTTGCCATAACACAGTACCTGAAGCTGGGTAATTTATAAAGAGTTTTATTTGGCACACGATTCTGGTGGCTGGAGGGTCCGAGCAGCGGGGCTTATTTATTCTTTTGCCCGGATCCTCCAGTCTCAGCCTCCCAAGTACTGGGATTACAAGTGTGCGCCACCCCGCCGGGCTTGTCGCCTTACTTTAAAACAGTCTTTTTCTCAGGAACTAATCAAGGCTCAAAAGACCTATCCTGCTCTGGCAAAGTGAGTTTTATTAGCCCTTCCATTCGGCCTCATCTCTTACAGGTTCCAACACCGCAGCACGTGCTGTTATACTGGGGATCCAGCACATGAACCTTTGGAAACTACAGCAGTTCCAATTGAGAAGAAGCTGTCAAACTAATAGAAAATGGCTTTGACCATCTTTCCTTAACCATCCATATGGAACTCTATGAGGAATAGTCTGGGAAAATATCAATGAACTGAGCATGAGAATTAGAGGATGCTGGTAGGAATATGAAAATAATACTAACGATTTAAGATGCAGATAAGTGATGCTAAATAGAAATAAGAATGACAAAAAATTTAATGAGTCATGGGCCCATGTGACCACTATGATGTGTACAATAAAATTTCAAGAAAAAGTGACAACTCTCATAGAGAATGTATGTACATTTTTCTCAAGCAACAAACTGAAAAAAAATTAGTGCCTTAACATACCTAGACTTTTATATTGACCTACCATTCTTTTGAAATAACCCTTAGAACAACTACATTTAATGTGTCTAGGCATTTAAAAAAACACATGCTGTCTTTTATGTACACAATTTGAGATCATTCTTCTTTGAAAAACAACTTCTGTTCTGACAACCAGCTTTTAGCTATTTTATTTTATTCCAGGGAAGCTGCATTATTACATTAGAACCCAAAGGTCAGACATCTGTGAAACATGGTGTGAAAAGTCAAGAAGAAGCTGAGGCAGAAAGTTCTTTGTGCTTCATTTCAATATAAATTGCAGATCAAGCAGTCATCCGGATTGACAATGGTCATCCAATCTGAAATGAATGTGCTCCGTTTAACATCTACAGTGTCACATTAGGTGCTGCACAAGGCTTTAACTTTCAACTGACCAGCCTCATTCCTGGTGTCTGTTCTTTCTAAATGTGCTTTTTGACCTTCAGATGACAGGATTTCATACCTAGAATAAACAAGTGAAATATTTGTTACATTCATTGTAGCTAGTAATTGCTTATTTACTTATTCGTTTATTTTTAAAATATATTTCCTTTGTGATTCAATATTAATAAATATAATTTAAAGCCGGGCATGGTGGTACACGCTTGTAATCCCAGTACTTGGGAGACTGAGACAGAAGGATCACAGGTTCAAGGACAGCCTCAGCAAGTAGTGAGACTCTCAGCAACCTAGCAAGACCCTGTTTCAAAATAAAAATAAAACAGGACTGGGGGTGTAGCTCAGAGGTAGAATGCCCCTGGGTTCAATCCCCAGTTCTAACCAAAATTATATATATATATATATATATATATATATAATTTAATTGTTTTTTTCCACAGATGCTAACATACAAAGAAAAATATTCTGAACAATGGAAAATATTTGAATATTTAACAACCATTTTCTCAAGCTGGGTGTGGTAGTGCACACCTGTAATTCCAGTACTTGGGAGGCTGAGACAGGAAGATGGCAGGTTCAAGGTCAGCCTTTCAGCAATTTATTGAGACTCATGGCAATCTAGTGAGACCCCATTTCAAAACAAAACAAAAAATTTAAAGGGCTGAGGGTATAGATGGGAAGTAGAATTCCTTTAGGTTCAATCCCCAGTACAACACACACACACACACACACACACACACACACACACACACACACATTTCTCAGCAGAATCAAGAATCCATGATATAAATATTAGCAGATATTTCATGTTTATTTTATGACATATAGTTTAAAATGAAGGTGGTTAAGCCTCACAATGCAGGTGTTAAAAATTGTCTCAACTAATTTTTATTCTTTGCAAAAAGTAAACTACCATGAAGATAAAATAAGACTATCCCTATAGAAGTTCACCACGAAAACATAAAATTTTAAAAAGGAGAATATTTTACCTCAGCCCTTTGCATTGGATTTTCCTACTCTTATCCTAAAAGTAATATTGAGGGGAAAAATTATGGTTGCAGGTCCTAGGAGTGTAAACAAAAGCTAATCAAAGAAGTAAACTTCATTATGTACTGGTGACTGAATCTGAGTCAATGTATGGAACATTAAAGATGACCTTTGGAGGCACACTAGTGTTCGAGAATCAAGCTCTGCTACTTACTGGGGATTATTAACTTGGGGGAAAAATCATGTTCTGTGCCTGAGTTTCCTCATCTATAAAATGGGTTTGGCAATGCTTGCTGCTGAGCAGTATTCTAAGAGATTTATTAATACCTGAAAGCAGATGATACAATGTAGAATTAATGATGAATATTTTTCCTATTAAGACTACATTTTTTAATGAGCTGAATTTGTTGTCATGCAATCATCAAAATAAATATCTTCCTCAATATTGTATCCAGCCATCCCAGAGCTTTTATGGCCATTTCTTTCTGGCTTGGATAATAATTGAGATATTGAATAACATATTCACCATGGACACTAACCTATCAGAACCAATGTGGACTATAGTTCTAGAGAATAGGGTCCAGAGTGTCTCAGGAAAGTTTCTGGTGTGGCTAGGGTAGTAGAGCGCTCTTCAGCCAAAATAGAAAGTTTCTCCTTTTTTTTTTCAACAATCAACATTGCAATAGCAGAACAACAAGCTAAATATCAATTGCTCTCAGAGATAGACAATCTTTCCCTTGTTTTGGTGAATAAAAAAAACCTAGTTTGTATACTAATAAAATTTTGATTCCACCTGTGGATTTAATGTTCAAGATTGAATGTGGCTCATAAACCTGGAGTAGAAAAGATGGAGATGGAGGAGCTGCCCTGGAGCACAGTGGTTCTGCCTATCCCCCTTTTCCAGTCCCTGTCTTGCCTCTAGCTCTTTCAGGGATGAACCAGAGTGAGAGAGGAGCGGTAAGGGGGCAGAGAGGTTCTAAGACTATGACTCTGTATTCCAGTATAGGTGCTTTCTACGCCCCTCTTTGCACTGTGCCCGGAGACAGGCAAAGCAAACTCAAGCTGACAGCTTTAGATTTCCCTCTCAGCCCCTCTCCCAATATAACCTCAAATAATTCTTCCTTTTTGGAGGCAAGATATCCTGCAGGTCATTCGCTTAATCAGAGGTAAGCCTTGCGACTCACTCCTGTCCTATCAGGAATTTCTGCGTTTTTGCCTCCTTCCTTGAAAGTGTAGAGCTTGGCCTGCCCTTCCCCTGAGTCTCCCTTCAGAGCCAGCTCCATTCAGTCTGTCTTTTACCTTTTCAAGGCTAAAGTCCAGCAGCCTGCCTCCAGAGAACAGAGGAGCGGCCTTTGAAGCTGCTCTATCAAGGCTGAGATGTGGCCCACGGAGAGGCCTGAAAACTCTCCTCTCTCTAATCTTGTCCAATCTTATCTTAGGTGTGAGGATCTAATAGGAACTATTTTCGCCCCTTTTTCCTTTTAATTTTGTTTGGCACTGGGGATTGAACCCAGGGGCATTCTACCTCTGAGCTACTACATCCCCAGCTCTATTTTATTTCTTATTTCGAAATAGGGTCTTTTAAGTTTCTTTGCATGTACTATTTGTATAATCAGACACTTCTCGTTAGACGACATGAAAATTTGCTTTTAGCTTTTGGGCCCCAATCAAAACTGAAATTCAAAGAAAAAGCTCCTACCTACTCTGTTATATTTTTAATAAGAAAGAGGAATACTGTTTTCTCTGAAATTTTCCTTTGGCTATGACAAAATCAGTCTCCTTTTCTACTCAAATTTCCCTCTCATTTTGTTAAATCTGACATGTGTGAGCCAGCGTCTCTAAGCTCCAGGAAACAAGTCAGGGCCTCACAGTCTTCACTGAACTTTGCCTTTTGTGGTGATTTGAGGCAAAACAGCTGGCTGTGGATGGTAGACTTGGGAAATCTATTCTCTAGGAAACCATTCATTTGTTTCTGCTACAACTTGAAGAATGTAACCAGTTAACATACGCCACTGCCTGCTGTTTCAAGTTTTCTTTCTCTTCCTTAGGACTGATTTGAACCAGTCTTCAACTGCAACCTCCCAATTGGGTGTGTTCTTGTTCTCTGGGTGGCTTACCTGAGCTTTCATCCTGTTCTTTGACTTTTATGTGATGACGCCCCCACAAACGATCAAAACAACAGTGTTCTCAATGCTAGATAATTCCTTCTTATTAATTTTTTTTTTTTTTTTTGCGGTACCGGGGATTGAACGCAGGGGCATTCTACCTCCGCGCTACACCCCCGGCCCTATTTTTTATACTTTATTTTGAAACCAGGTCTCACGAAGTTGCGGAGGGCTTCACTAAGGAGAGAGAGAGAGAAAGAGACAGGGAGAGAGAGAGAGAGAGAGAGAGAGAGAGAGAGCTGAGGCTGGCCGCGAACCCTGATCCTCCAGTCTTCGCCTCCCAAAGTACTGGGATTACAAGCGTGCGCCACCACGCCCGGCCTCTTATTAATTTTTAAGCAGTTTCTTTTCCTTTTTCCCATTTTTATTTTATTGTAAATTCATATTCAAGCAAGTAGTTGTGCTATACTTTATTTACAATAGTAACATTTTGGAGAGACAATATGAAATAACAAAAATCTTGAAATCGCTAAGCAATACGAGTAGTATAAGTAAACATAAATATAAAGTTGCTGAATAAATTGTGATGGATTACAAAATGAGATTACTTAAAATGGATTACTTTAAGAGAGAAAGTCAGATGTTATTATTATTATTATTATTAGTAGTAGTAGTAGTAGTAGTAGTGGTGGTGGTGCTGGGAATTGGACCCAGGGCATTCTATCTCTGAGCTACACCCCCCCAGTCCTTTTTATTATTTTATTTTGAAGCAGGGTATCACTAAGTTGCTAAGGGTCTAAGTTGCTGAGGCTGGCCTTGAACCTCCCAAGTACTGGGATTATAGGCATGCACCACTGCACCCAGTAATAGATGTCATGTTTTCTGATGGGAATGAATACCACCTAATATTCTTGCCAAAAAATGGACTCAACTGTGAAATCTAATGTCTTGTTTTTTCTTCAGAAATATAAGAGACAATGTAATACACTAAGCACATAACAAGGTTACGCTTCCTATGCAGACTGAGAATTCTATAGACAAGTTACTTGAAATTAGTTAACTTCTCCATTTTCATATTTTATAAGGACACTATTGATGTCTATTTAAAACACTTTCATCTTTTAGAGCTACTTACTTACATCATTATAAATTAAATGATATGATTTCTGAAATATGCTTTAAGAAGAGAGGTATAGATGAAATAAGATCAGCCTGAGTTTTTGAAACAACTTTGTTAAGTGTTTAAAATTTATCCTGAGGAAAATTTATTAAATATTGTATTGATTTTCATAAATTCTATGAAAAATTTGAGGCAGTCTAACAGAATACACAAAGAAAAGTTTTATCTTTCAAATGATCGTGCATGCCATTTTTAAATTGGTACTATTGCAAATAGCACATGAGTAATTTTGGAGACACCCTGAGAAGATATACCTAAGAGCACACATTTATAGAGCAGTAACCAAACACTGAAGAATTTAAAACTGTACATTTTATTATTTATTTTGTAAATTTGGCAAAGTCTTGTTTTGATTTGTAAAAGGGAAGTAAATTCACAACTTTGTTTATGATTCAAACTAGTAATTTGCCTAACTTACCTAGGTAGTTTGGTAGAAGCTGTTCTAATGCTAAAGAGAAACTTCACCAATGCGCACAAAGAGAAAAATTATAAACCACAACCAATCCTAGAAATAATCGCACTTGTGCAAGAAGAAATAGAGCAGATTCATTTCTTCCTGGAATGATGAATGAGGTTTAGCAATTCTCATTGAAAGGTTTCAATTTCACTGAAACCCTTGCTGGCTTTTCCTTGAATTATAGATACCTCTAAAGGTAACCTTTTCTGAAACTTTTCACAAATTTCACTGTGTGGAAAACACGAATCTAATTTCCTAGCTCTCCCAACCCCTATTGTGCTCAGAGGCCCATAATGAATTATATTCTCCAGCCCCTTTTCTGAAGCAGGGAACTATGATTGGGGTTTAATATTGTTTACCTTTATATTTATTTCCAGCATCTGTAAGGGCCTGGAATTTAGTTTTTGCTTGGTAAATATTCATTGAATAGTTGATAAATGTCTTCTCACTCTTTCAATGTCTGGTTCTGTACTAGGCATTTTGATGGAGAGTATTGGGTGAAATAACAAAAAGTGTTAATAGTTCCTAATTCAGGTATCATGGCTTCCCAGGTGACTCTATTAGATTCCTATTGTTACTTACTAGAGTCAGAGTATTTGTGCCCCCCCGCCCCAAATTCGTTTGTTAAAAGCCAATCACGAATGTAGTAGTATTAAAAGATGGGGGCCTTTCGTAGGTAACTAGGTCATGAGGGTGGAGAACCTCCTGTCAGTGTCTTTTTTTAGTGCCTTATAAAAAAAGCTCCCAAGAGCTGTCTTATCTGTCCACCAGGTATGAACACAGCTAGGAGACACCATCTATGAACCAGAAACTAAGCCCTCACCAGACCAAACACTGAATTTACCAGCAACTTGATCTTTGAATTCCTAGAGTTGAAGACCATGAGAAATAAAGTTCTGATATTTATAAGCTACCAAGCTTAGGGTATTTTGTTATAGCAGCCTGAGCAAAGACAGTTCTATATCAAATTGACATAAATTTAGCATCTTAAAACAGCACAAAATTATTATCTTACTGTTTTGGAGGTAAGAAGTGTAAAATGAATTTTTCAATGAACCAAAAATCCAGGTGTCAGTAAGGCTATTCTGTTTCTGAGTCTCTGTGGGGGAATCTGTTTTCTTTCTTTTCCAGCTTCTAGGCTGCCTGCATTCTTTGGCTCAGAATACCACTTTCCATTTACAAAGCTGCAACACAGCATCTTCAAATATCCTACCTCTGCTTCCTTCTTCACATTTCTTTATTTTCTGTGCTTTTCTTACAAGAACCTTTGCAATTACATTGAACCCAGTGAATAATCTTGTAATAAACTTCCATTTCAAGATCACTTTTAAAAAGCCCCTTTTGCCATGAGAGGGAAAATATCCACAGGTTCTGAGCATTAGGTCATGAACATCTTTGGGAGGCCACTATTCTGTGTACCACATGTTTAACTTAATACGAACAAGGAATTGTTTTAGTGTGATTTCAAATTTTGTTGGGAGGTGAGTGGGAGAGTAATTATGTCAGTTGTGTCTAAAAATGCTTCACTAAGTGTCAAGGTGAATATCCAATTTTAACGTATGGTTGTGATAACTCTATCAAAGATTGGTCAAGCACAACCAGAGAGAGGAGGAAGGAGACCTGTCGAGGGCCGAGGACTGTCCTAGAGGCACATTGAGATTATCATCTTGGGCCAGCCCAGTTTGGATACATGGTATTTGGCTGGGTGGGATCTGTCCGCAAACGGACACATTCCAAGGGACCTGGTGTAATCTTCAAGGTGCTAATGGTCAATCCCTCCTTCCCCTAGGCTTGTCACATAATTGCTGATCCCTGTTTGATTAATCCTTACCGAAACCTAAGATAATTGCTGATCCCTGTTTGACTAACTTTTACTGCAACCTGTGATAATTGCTGATTCCTGGGTTCGATTAACTTTTATGATGTCTTGTCTAAAGTATCTATAAAAGTAAGGTGCTGGCTACAGAGCACCGGGAGAATTTGCCATCTCTATCTCCTCCCTGACCCCCCGGATTATTAAATATAACTATTTTGCAAATTACCATATCAGACTTCGTGTTGTTTCGTGCAAGAAGACCATTGTTAGGAAGCTGCTTGATGCAGTGACCATCTGTGGCAGGATCCACAGACTTTAGGAAGCTGTCTGGGCAGCGATCGTCTGTGGCTGGTGACCATAGACAGATTTGTCAGGAAGCTGCTTGGTGCAGCGACCATCTGTGGCTGGGGACCATAGACTGTGTTGTCAGGAAGCTGCTTGGTGCAGCGACCTTTCGTGGCAGAAATCACGGAGTAGATCGTCCGCCAGAGCAACCGCAATAGAGACCTGGTGAAGTAAACAGTTCAAATAAGGCTATGTACATATACAAAATTATCAATACCAATCCCATGACATTGAGTGCTGTGTGCATGTCTGTTCCTATCACTCTAAATCTCATTACGATGCATAATTACAATGCAATTTTTAAAATTACAATTTAATTTGAAAAAGAAAATCAGAGACATAAGAACTCTGTAATTTGTTTCAATTATACGCATTGGAAAATTACACACATACCACACACACACACACACACACACACACACACCTTCACATACAGCCACATTCACCCTCTTCATATGCATGCCTGCTCCTCTCTAAACATGCATATATTTATGGATGAGAAAATAATAATATATGTCATAAAATATCTTAAAACAAGATATGAAAAAAATAATTTTCTTTGAATGCATCTCCTTCTCAATGTATTAAAATATTATTATTTAAAAGTAACATGTCATACCTATACAATAATTAGAGTACAGTTCACCTATGAATTTTATTAAACATTAATCTGGAAAGATAATCTCACTCATAGGCACAAATTAATTGCTCCAGGGACATAAAACAAAAGCAGTGCTTTTTTCTTACATTTATTACTTTAGGCAAGTTAACCGTTGGCAGCACAAAATAAGGTGAATAGAAATTAGAACATAGCTGAGATATGTTTACATAATTATATATTAGAAAATTAGAACATAGCTGAGATATAATTACATAACTGTAACTCAGGCAGGTCATATTTTACTGGAATGTTTTAATTGCTGTGGTTGAAATATACCATTTCTGAATTTGTGCTGTAAGCAGTACAGTACAATTCTACACATTGATGAGGCACCAACTGACAGAGTTCTAAAGAATATTAGCAAAGAGCTAAATCTATTTGATTTAGAATTCTATCATATGTAATTAATAGTTCAAAATAATATCTACCTTCAGATTTTCTGTTTTTAAATAGGTAAACAAAGAACCATTTCAAACAAACTTCTATTAACATTCTATTTACCTCCAAGGAATAAGACTAACTTAATTTGTTGTGTCTTCCAACTGTGACTTAACAGAAGACTTGGAGTCATGACATGTAGGACAGATTCTACCTGCCATGGATTAAAGACAAGGAACAGCTTGCAAATCTCTGAGCCACAGTTTCCTCTAAGAAAGCAACTGAACTCTTGGGAGCTCACTCTCTATATTTGAAACTATAGAAAATGAGGGTCAAAAAGTAGAGTAGAAAGCTGGGCGTGGTGGCGCACGCTTGTAATCCCAGTACTTGGGAGGCGGAGACCGGAGGATCCGGGTTCGTGGCCAGCCTCAGCTACTTAGTGAGGCCCTCTGCAACTTCGTGAGACCCGGTTTCAAAATAAAGTATAAAAAATAGGGCCGGGGGTGTAGCTCAGAGGTAGAACGCCCCTGCGTTCAATCCCCGGTACCGCAAAAAAAAAAAAAGTAGAGTAGAGAGTGACATTCTGCTAAAACAGTTAGAGAAAAGCACTAGAGCAATAAAATATTAAAGACAAAGTGATGATTAGACATGAAGACTGCACTTCTTACAGTTTAGATTTAATAACCTGGCAGATGTAATCACATTTGAAAACGCCCCAATATCTCAATGGAGTTTGGAACTCTAAAAATAATCTCATGCATTTTCAAAGTCGATCCTCACATAAACTTGTCAAATAGAAAAAATGCAAGTTCTTCTTTTTACAGAGGACACTAAAGATCAAAGTTTACTTAGTCCAATACTTAAAAACCTACATTTAAAATTTTTATTTGCTTCATTTATCTATTCATTTCTCTTAGTTAACACAAATTTATTTGATACCTTTATGTTCCAGGCAGTGAACTAAATATTAGATATTTAGTGGTGAGCAAAGAAGACAAGGTATTTGCCATCATAGGATTTATTTCACATTCCTGCCTGAGGGACATGCGGATAAAACAAATGTAAATAGACAAATTATAATTTTCAAAAATCATTATGAATAAATAAAATAAGTTATATTACTCAAGGTTCTCCAGGGAAACAGAACCAATGGGAGACCCTCTATATGAAAGGAACAGGGGTTATAAGGAATTGACTCGTGCAATTATGTAGGCTGAGGAGTCCCAAAATTCGCTATCTCAAAGATTAGACCCAGGAGAGCTGTTGATGTAGTTCCTGTCTGAGTGCAGGAAAGGACGATGTCCCAGCTAAAAAAAAAAAAAGGCAAAGAGAGTGAATTCTCCCTTCCTGGGACTTTTGTTCTGTTCAGGCCTCCATCAAATCGGATGAGTGAGGCCCATCCATGTTGGGGAGAATAATCTGGTTTACTGAGTGTACTGACTGAGCCAAATGTTGCTCACACACAGCAACCCCTCATGCACATCCAAAATGTTTACCCAAATTTTGGCCCCCACCACATGGCTCGGTCAAGTTGGCAAATTAAATTAAACATCACATAAGTGTTATAAGGTAGGATTTGAGGGAGGGCTAAATGAGCAATGTGTGCATGTATGATTCTGCTACCTTGACACTTATCAAAATGTATAATTACAATGCACCAATAAATGAATATATATAAAAAATAAATAAATAAAAAACTGTACTCTGCATTAAGAAAACTTGTTAGACATTTCATAAAAATCACTGAAAACACGTATGGGTGCTTTGAAGTTTCAAAGCCTGTCTGATTCGCTATGTAAGTTTTCCCCCCAGGAAAGATTAAAGTATTTTGTGTGAAAATGAGAGAAATAGAAAAATGAAAAGAACCACTCAAAAAAAGTGCCTCGTTCTCATGCCACTGAAATAATCAATGTTTCTATAACTGATTTCAAAGGAGGTTAATATCTAAGAAAATGAAGAGAAATTTACTAAGATGATTATGTACTTCAGTAGGCCTCCACTGCAACCTAATGCAAGTTGATGAAATGACGCCCGCAGCAGCACTTTAGATAGTATCGAGATCAATTTGGGGCTTTGAAACTCCAGTGTGGCAAATTGAGGGAGATCGATTCCGTGGCCGTGGCAGTGGTGGATGGGATAAGTGCCTCTTATTCATCACACGCAGTCAGTTTTGCATGCCGCCCCTCAACTCTGGGAACTACAAAATAGATTTGGCTGGTTCCAGAATAAAAGCCTAACTCCACAATGATTACACTGAACACGCTTAGAATAGAAATGTGCGAAGAGAAAAGTGTCACTGCCAATAACAAGCAACTTCTAACGCACACCCAGAAGTTGAAAAGATCCTTGCTTGTCCTTTTTGCCTAGAAACTTCTGCCTCTCGGCTGAGGTATTCTCCTGCCCCACGCATATAGATGTATTTTGTCTCTCTGACTAATATTTACTCATGTTTTAGGAATCTATTTTTACGCTTACCCATATTTGGGCACTTTACTCATTGCAAGTAATTAGACAAAGGACCTCTGATGGTTAATTTTATGCATGAACTTGAAGATGTTTTGAATGATATTAGCATTTAAATTGGTAATCATGGAGCAAGCAGATTGTCTTCTCTAATTTGGGGGGTCCCATCAAATCAGTGGAAGGCTTGAATAGAACCAGAGGACCAGCCTGCCTGACTGGTCCAGTCCTTGCCTGTGCAGCATCTCCCCGGGGTTCGAGCCTGCTGGCTCACACTTCAGAGTCTGGACTTTGCCTCCCGCGTCATGTGTGTCAGTGAGGGTGGCACCCTCGCTTACACTTCTTTCATTCTCCGCAGAGTAACCAGGGAGCTAATTTTAACTTACAGGAACCTCAAAGGAAATATGTAGTTTCTTTTTTGAAATCCTTTATTGTTTTCCAGTTACGCTATGAGGAAAAAAAACTCCTAGCCTTTCACATACCCTACTAGCTCTGTATGATCCAGATCTTTTTTTCTTTTGAGGAGTAAGTATATTTATTTATTTATTTATTCATTTATTTATTTTTATTGGTGCATTGTAATCATACATCTTGATGGGTTTCAGGGTGGTAGACGTATACATGCACACATCAGTCAATTAGCCCTCCCCCAATTCCCATCCCCATCCCCCCCTTCCCTCCTCCTGCTCAGCATAGTAGTTGACTTTGATAGATTTCCAGCTCTTATTTTTAGCCATGTCCACTTTCTCTCTGTGTGCATGCTCTAACCACATGATGATTTTTTTTTTAGTCCTTTAGTGTTTCTAAAATCATTCCCATCTCAGAGTTTCACACATGCTATTCTGATTCCTCAAACATACTTCCTTCTCATTATTCACCTGCTTGGCATTTTCTTATCCTTCCAGTCTTGGCTTAGATATTACCACAAGGAAAACTTCCCTGATATAAATCAGGTTCCCCTGACCTCTACTTGGTCCCTTCATTACCTGCATCTCTATATGTATTCACCTATAAACTTACTTAAGACTGGTCACTAAATCATAAGCCACATGGTGGCAGGGGTGATGTATGCATGTCACTTTGGCGGAAGCAACACCCAGCCCAGTGTCTAGCAGGTAATGTACACTGTAAATATCTGTTGTAAATATTTGTTAAGTAAATATTTGTTGATCAAACAGTAAATTGATTTTTAAAGAATATATTGTGGCATACAAACTTGATCAAAATAATACTAATAATACTTTTTGTAAATATCAGGAAAATAAATAGGATGACCGAAGTATCACCTCTCACTGGCTTGCTCTATTAGTAGTAGTATTAGCATATAACTATATTAAAATTTATTTTTATGTGGTGTTAGGGTAATTTTATATTGATTTCCCATTATTTTATTCTTTCCATTTCTCTAAAGTTTCAAAATAACTAAGAGTTAATGTTAATTTAAAACCAGAATTAAATAAACAGTGTAGGTTGGGCATGGTGGCACATGCCTGTAATCCCCGTACTTGGGCTCTGAATGAATTGCTTGTTGAATGACTGAATTAACAATCCAAGGGATGTTCTTGATGTCACTACTAAAAGCAAATGCAGCTCAGTGTGACACAAGTCTGAAAAATCACACGCCTTACTCCCTGTGAGCTACTATAAAAAGCCACTGTAATCAAGATAACTTATATACAACAAAATATATTTGTTGAGGAGAAGCAAGATGGCGGGATAGCGAAAGGCAGCATGTCACCAGCGCTCTGAGAGTCGGAGCTTGGCCGGCAGGTAGACTGCTTCCTGACAATAAAAGAACAGCCAAAACTCAACAAAGAGAGAGAGCCCAAGTGCAGCGGAGTGCGAGGCAGGGGAAAGAGCGGAGGGCGGCGGGGAGCGCAAAGCATTCCACCCGGTGAGCGGAGAGCGGAGGCGAAGGCGCCATCTCGGTTGAGCCACGCCAGCACCGCGGCCCCCGGAATCCTCCAGCAAAGAAACAGCTGATTCTTGTGAAACCAGCGATGATAGTCCACTGTCGAAAGCAGTCGACATCGGACCATGATGAAGCCCAGGTCGAACCAGATCCACACCTACAACGGCGACGACTGCAAAGGGTGGGACGTGAGCCTCAGTCCCCTGCAAAGAAAGCGACGCGGAGAGACATAGATGAGCCGCCAGGCACAGGAGCACCCCAACACTGAGAACACGAGTGGGTGAAACACGGCCCCCCTGGAGTAGCCTAGCACCAGCACAGAATATCCCAGCACTGAGGACATGGGCAGACGTGGCATGGACCTCCAGAACCGCCCAATGAGAACACGGGTGAGTGAGATAAAGGGAGGCAGTGTGTTGCCGGCACCCTGAAACTTGGAACTCGGCCAGTGGGAAGACTGCTTCTTAACAAGAAAAGTGGGGCAGACAAAACTCAACACAACAAAGAGAACCGAAGAGCAGCAGAGTGCAAGGCCACGGACAGAGTGGGGGGCTAAACAGAACTCCATGCATTTCACCTGGCAAGTGGAGAGCGGAGGCAAAGGCACCATCTATGCGGGGCCATGCCTACACCGCGACTCCAGGAGACCAACAGCAAAGAGACAGCAGATCCTTGTGAAACCAGCGACTATAGACCACCATTGAAACCAATCAACTCTGGAACATGATGAAGCCAAGTCAATCCAGACCCACAACTATGACGACGATGGTTTCAAGGGGTGGGCCGTGAGCCTCTGCTTCCTCAACGAGTGCAATGAGGAGAGACAAAGAAGAGGTGGCCATACACAGGAACAGCCCAACTCTGAGAACACAAGCCACAGCGCCCCATGAGTAGCCCAACACCATCCTGGAACACCCCAGAACTGAGAACATAAGTAGATGAGACATGTCCCCCAAGCAGCCCAGCACTGAGAACACGGGCGGGTAAGCCCCTGTCCCTGTCCCCAGAGAACCCCTCCCCCTGGCGCTGGGGACACAGGACAGACAAACCCTCGGCCCCATCCCCGGAGACCAACAGCACTGGGGACATGGGGCAGGAGAACCCTTGGCCCCGCCCCTGGAGAACCCCTCCCCCTGGCACTGGGTATGTGGGGCAGGCGAGCCCTTGGCCCAGGCCCCGAAGACCCCCCAATGCCGGGGATGTGGGGTGGGAGAAACCTTGGCCCTGCCCCCAGAACAATCCTCCCCCCCAGCACTGAGGACGCGGGGCGGGCGAGCCCTTGGCCCTGCCCCTGGAGACCCCTGGCACTGGGACACGGGGTGGGTGAGCCCATGGCCCCACCCCCTGGAGAACCCCTCCCCCTGGTTCTGGGGAAGCAGGACGGGCGAGCCCTCAGCCCCGTCCCTGGGAAACCCCCCAGTGCTGGGGATGTGGGTGGACGAGCCCTCGGCCCCGCCCCAGAGAACCCCTCCCCCTGCCACTGGGGACGCAGGGCAGGTGAGCCCCCAGCCCTGCCCCAGAGTACCCCAGTGCCAGGGATCATGGGAGGATGAGCCACGACCCTGCACAGGAGGGACTCCAGACAAAGAGAGAAAACCTCAGATGAGCAAAGAAGGCGAACTAACTGGGGGAGACGGGAGGGAAGGAGAGGGAAACAAACTGGTGCACAGGATAGACATACAGAAAGATATCAAAGTCAACTACTATGCTGAAAACGGGAAGGAGGGAGTGGGGAGGGGGGAATTGGGGAGGGCTAATTGACTGATGAGTGCATGTATACGTCAACCACCCTGAAATCATTCAAGATGTATGATTACAATGCACGAAAGAAAGAAAGAAAGAAAGAGAAAGAAAGAAACCAGAAAAAAATATATATTTGTTACAATTACGGAGGTTGAAAAGTCTAAGTTTAAGGTGCTGGCAGATGAGGTGTCTGGGAGAACCCACTGGTTCATAGACAGTCATCTTTCCCCCTCTATCCTCACATGGCAGAAGGGTGAACAAGCTCCCACAGGCCTCTTTTATGAGGCCACTAAACCCATGTTAGGCTCTATCCACATGACCCAGTCACCTCCATAAGGCGCCCTCTCTACATACTTTGCATGTTCAGATTCAACATACCAATTTTGAGAGGACACACACATTCAGAACAAAGCACCACAAATAATGTGTTCATCTTGCTACATTTTTGTTTTGTTTCTGTGGTATGGGGAATTGAACCCAGGTGTGTTCTGCCTCCAAGCTACATCCCAGCCCTGTTTTAATGGTTTTTAACTTTTTTTTGAAACAGGGTCTTGCTAAGTTGTTGAGGGTCTTGGTAAGTTTCTGAGGCTCACCTCAAACCAGTGATCCTCCTGTCTCAGCCTCCCAAGTACTGGGATTACAGGTATGCGCCATCACGTGGCATGGCTCATCTTGCTACATTGAATCAACATTAGCAGAGAATCCTAGCTCTCAAAACTACCTGGGGCCTTAAAAGGGCATCTATAATCCATTGCCCTTAGACTAATAAAGAATTATGATTCACATTTCTGAAGGGAGACCTATAAGATATAAAGTGAATCATACTTGAGAGCAAAACTTGCAAGTCAGGGTCTAGAACACTGGGTCCTTTTCTATTTTATTGCTTATTTCGTAATGTTGTTTTTTCCACTTCAGCCTACCTTCAGATGTGCTGACTCCATTGGAAGGTCTGAAGAAGAGTTATATGCTAGCCAGGCGTGGTGGCGCACGCTTGTAATCCCAGTACTTTGGGAGGCGGAGACCGGAGGATCCGGGTTCGCGGCCAGCCTCAGCGCTCTCTCTCTCCCTGTCTCTCTGTCTCTCTCTGTCTCTCTGTCTCTCTCCTTAGTGAGGACCTCCGCAACTTTGTGAGACCTGGTTTCAAAAAAATAAAGTATAAAAAAAAATAGGGCTGGGGGCGTAGCGCGGAGGTAGAACGCCCCTGCGTTCAATCCCCGGTACCGCAAAAAAAAAAAAAAGAGTTATATGCTGCATGAGCACTAATGCAAGCAGCATTCACATAATTTTGAAGAGTATGTATCATCTTTCTCAAAAAGAATAAAAGTGGTAAATTTTTAACATATCTAAGGGGCATGTCCAGTTATTAATTAATAAAAAGTTTCCCCAGTGCATAAAATCCTTCTTGTTCCCAAATACAAAATTATTTCTGCTCCACAAGGCTCATAGCTACAGCTCCTCTAGAGACAAGCCAACAGCCTAATGTGGGAAAATTATCATAAAAAGATAAATTTAAAAATACACCTCATTAACCTTTATTATATATTTGAGGGAGTAACTATTGGCATAAATTTTATGTATGGTGAGATCTTGAAAAAAATCAGAGGTCAAGTTCGAATTCAAAAGGCTTTTTTTTTCTTGGTACTAGGGATTGAACCCAGGGGTATTCTACCACTGAATTATATTCCCAGCCCTTTTCATTTTATTTTAGTTTTTTTTATTTTGAGACAGGTTCTAAGTTGCCTGGTCTAGCCTCAAACTTACAATCCTCCTATATCAGCCTCCCAGCTACTGGGATTACAGGCATCTGCCACTGCCTGGTTCAAAAGGTTTTTTACCATTGACTCTACTTCCTCTTAGGAAGGGCAGGAGACAGTAGGATGGAGAGCAAAAGAAGAAATAACATGGTAATATCCTTCATCAGTGTTTATTTATTTTAAATGTCTGAAATTTACTTATGCCATTGCCAGCAAAGTTAACTCATTGTGTTTCTTTTTGCTGATGACTTTCATGTTTTAACAGATGATGAATGATTAAAGTGTTAATTGAAGGGCTAATCACTGTTTTTTTATGAGCTTTGGATTGATATAATGGGAATAATTTCTCTTAAGCACAAATAAAAAATTGCTTTTGCACAAAGATGAAAATCAGAGGCACTAAGAAATGTATTTGACATACTGTAACAAAAGGACAAACTTCTCAGCAGACAATTTTGAACTATATGCAGTTCAAGTTCTATATCTCTATGAGTTTCAAAATGCGTTTCTCATTGTTCTTGGTATAGGGGATTGAACCCATTCTAAATTTCATTCTAAATTTTTAAGGAGAAAATGCTATCAAAATAGGAAAAAAAATAGCAACATTATTAGTTGTTACAGTTTAAGGTGCTTTAAAAGTCGAGCTCATTTTCTTCATTTTACACTTAAAGATATTCAGCCTGTAGAGGTTAAAAGCTCATCCTAAACCAGGCAGTTGGATGCAACTGGATCCAAAACTAGGCACCAGTCTCCTGGTTCTGGAACCAGTTCTCTTTCAATAGCATGGTATTGTTTTGTGATCATCTTAAAGTCAAAATTAATTTAACAAAGCACTAGAAATCCTGTGACTCCACTTCTCATCCCTGACAAGCAAAGTCTCATTGGCCCAGAGGCAGACAACCCTCTCCTCTTCTGTTCTTTCACTTCCGATAATTTTGCCCTTGTTTTTCTTCATTCTGTTTGTATTTTCATTAATTTAGAAGCCGATATATGTGACAGATAAGAATGTGTATTACTAGGTGGGCCTGTAATCCCAGTACCTGGGAGGCTGAGACAGGAGGATTGCATGTTCATGACCAGCATCAACAACTTAGGGAGGTCCAGCACAACTTAGTGAAACCCTGTTTCAACATTTAAAAAGTAAAATAAAATAGGGCTGGGGGTGTAGCTCAGAGGGAGAAACATTCCTGGATTCAATCCCCAGTACCTAAAAAAAAAAAAAAAAGAATGTATCTATTCCCTATATCCCAAGTACCACCTAAATACAGCAGGCATAAAATATCATTAATGTAAAGTGGATAATTATACATTGAGCTTACATTTAAAATTTTTCAGCAAGAAAAACACCCACATATATTCTTCCTTCCACTTTGTTATTCATTTTGGGATTATTACATTCATTTTGTGTATCTAGATATATTTTTCATAAGAAACATAGTATAGTGTCAAAAGTATTTAGTGTGCCATTACAAAAATTAAATTTTAAATAAAATATGTCCAACTTTTAAAAATTTTTGTTCTATGTAAGTACATATCCCACAACCAGAAAAAGCATACCAAATCGCCTTTTCTTCTTGCCTATTGAGTAACTGAGTGTATGCACGTAAGTATTTATTTTCTAATATGAAGAAGCAGTGATTAATTAGAGGGAAGTTAAGGCAATAGATGGTCCTCAGTCCTAAAATGCAAACTATTCTTGCCTATGCTACTGTTCAGTTTTAATGTCCTTCTGTGATTCATTTCTCTGGACAGATCTATAGAAATAAAAATATTCCAGTTATCTAAATAACAGAAAATGCAATTTCATTTCCCAAGAGCAAATAAGGCATGATACTAAAATGATTGTAGGAAGAGTAAAAACCAAAAAAAAAATCAATTATTACACAGTTAAAGGAATGTGACTTGCGGATCTGCAATTAGATAATGGTGAGTGACTCAGAGCTATGAAATTATAGTCTGTTTCAAATTGATAAAATGTGTGTATTAGTCATCTTGGGCCATGTTAACAAAGTGCCACAGACTTGGTTGGCTTAAACAACATAAATTTATGTTCTCATTGTACTGGAGCCTGGAAGACCAACATCAATGTGCTAGCAGTGCTGGTTTCTGGAGAGACCTTTCTCCTTGCTCATGGACCATCTCCTCCTTGCTCTGTCCTTACTTGGTCTTATCTCTATTTGCATGCACTCTTGGTGTCTCTTCTTTATCTTATAAGGACAATAGTCCTATTGGATTAGGGCCCCACTAGTATGATCTCATTTAGCCTTAATTACCTCCTGAAAGGCCCTGTCTCCAAATACAGTCACACTGGGGGATAAGGCTTCAATATATGAATTTGGGTGGGATGCAATTTAGTCCAATACAGTATGGACTTAATAAAATACCATAAAGTACTATATTTAATAGATAAACATCAGTCCTTATAACTCCAACTTAGGGTCAGTAATCTTGAACTATCCATACATATGTTACTGTCAACCCTTCTACTATTTTGGATTATGGATTGTATCCTTTTACTTCTTCCCAGAATTACCAGGACCTTCGGGGAATATAAAGGGTATAATATGAAGGAATCTGAACTGTTCTTATTTTGTGCTTGACGTATAGGTAATAACATTCATATTTTCTATTAAGAGCCCACTATATGCCAGGTACTCTTCAGTGATTTGCAAAAGAAGAACTAATTCTTAAAGATGTTAAATTCCAAGTAAAAATACCACTTCTGCCTCCTTTTAGCCTGTGCACCTGTTAGAGCTTACTAAGTTCCTAAACGGGGCTGACGTTCTTGAACCTATTTAATTGATCAAGATTCAATGTGTACAGCTGAGTGTCTATAGTACCTGGAACCCATGAACAAGTTCGTTTTTAATGAGAAGACATGACAGGAAGAAAGAGGGTCAAATACTTTGTTTCTTCTTTCAAATTCGCCAATTAGATTGATAATCTCAACTTCTCTGGAGTGATATATGTGAAGAGAAGAAGCAAAAAGAAGCCAGTAGTGCTCAAATGAAAGGAAAAAAATCAGGTATTATATGTTTTTGCCTCCATGGTGAACATAATTTAAATTGATTTTTTTATATAAACACTGAAACTTTATTTCAGTATAATTACAATGCAACTGTATTACGTGTGTGTGTGTGTGTGTGTGTGTGTGTGTGTGTGTGTGTGTGTAGTGGGGTAGATTTGGATTCTCATTTGCCATATATTGGTACAGAAAGATATTTAAATTTTAAAAGCAGTTTTATGCATATTTACGTATATGAAGAAAAATATCTAGATGTTGTTGCATGGATGCTGTTGATGGATTAGACACCTCTGCTCATGAATGACTGGGGTCAGAATTATTATTAGAGGTATAGGGTGGCTGGGGAGGAGACAGAGGTTTCCTGCTCTCCTTCCACCAGTATCTTTTTTTTTATATAGAGTTTTAACCAAACATTGTAAAAATGATTAAACATAGGAGCCAGTAAAAGCAGTCATGGGATGAGTCAGGGAAAAACAGCAAGGCAGTCATGGATGAATGAGGGTAGGAAAGGGTAACAATTCTGGGAAATGTCAGGGTCTACCTGGTTATGGGTCCCATTTGGTCCTTGGAAACTTGCTTGCATGCAATCAAATATCCACTTGGGTGGGCAGTTAGTGCCCCTCCCAAGCTGGACCAAGGTGACCTCAGAGCTGATTACTCAGAAGCCTTCCAAAATTCCTGCTTTTTGTCTTTGAGACAAGGCCACTAGTAGTTGTCAGCCTGGGAGAACTGCCGCTGGTTTTACAGGCTGCCACAAGATATAATCTGACATGCATCAACTCTCACAATAATACATTTGTCAATTTTGGATACATTAATGGTGAAGACTACAGAGACTGGCTGTAACAACCCTATTAGTCTTTCCCACAGGACAAGAATTGCCAATTGTTTTTTTCATTTTAGCAATGCAAAGTCAAAGTAGGTGTACATTAAGTGTTAAAATTAAGACCACCATAACTCCCACTACTAAATTCAGTCTTAAAGCATTTATGACATAAAATTTAGAGTCTAATTTTGTGGCCTGAGGTGTGGTATTCTTCAGTTTCCATAGTGTACTGTCTTGTCAGCTTCTGGGCTTGACTGGAGCAGGGCGAGTCGTCCCCTTCAGGATCAGCTTGCTTGACTTTTTAGATGTCTCATGAGCAGTCTAGTGGGTTTTCTCTGGAGCTGTTGGCTGTGATGGACTGGGACAGCTAAACTGACTAGTGTTTTGTCTAATGGCTATTTATGCATTTTTAGCATTTGGGAACCACATGTATAGTATTACAGTTACACAGGAGTTGACTTTCCCTTTTGAAGTGGAATTTAGAATCCAGGGCTTAGTAATTTAGAATTATTAAATTAAGAATCCAGGACTTAATAAGATAACCATAGAAAACAGAGACAGTAGAAAACACAGGAAATTATCTCACTATAAACTGCTTGAATAATTTTTAAATATAACCATCTTTATCACATAAGCAATATTCTTTTCATAAGCTTTATCCTCCACAAACGTTCTGCGACATACTCAAACCTTCTGCGACTTGCTTTTAGCCTTCTGATTTTACCCTATTCTTTCCTTTCCCTTTTGGGGCAATCTTAGAATAAACTCTAGCATACAAAATCTTTCTTTAATCCCTAAAATATTCCCTTTCCTTTTTATCCTTTCTAACCAAAACTCCTCATCATCATGTCCCTTCTTTATATCTCTCCCTCATTCCTATATACTGGTTCCTTTTTGCCATAATTCCCTTCTTGACTTTACATTTTGAATCAATTTTATAAACTTTTTTTAAAAAATAAGAAACAAATTAAAATAACCTATTCAGGTTTTACAGTGGCCTGGTAACGTCCATATCTATACCTATATAAAACATACATATGCATGTGTGTGTAAAATCTATTCGTGTTATTGACATGAACAGTATTTTAATGATACATTTATATATTTTCCTTTGTTGACAGTCTTATTGTCAATTCCAAGGTTGGCTTAATACTCTTTATCTATGGTCATTAGAATCTGGGCCAAGAAAATAAATACATTCACCTTCAGTATATTCCTAGTGACTTCTTACATGGAAAGTTTAGAGACTGGCGAATGATTCCCAAACTGATACACTCTACTAATCGTCAAGGCAGAGTGCATTAATTCAATGAAAGATCCTTTATAATGGGAACAGAAGTTCCTACAAAGACACAGACTGCATTAACAGTGGGACGGGCATTAGCCATGACATGTTTGTCCTTGATGTTCAAATAGGATAACTAATGAGTGGGTTTCTCAAAGTGTGTAAACATATTTGGAAAACCAAATGTGTGTGACCAGCTGCTCACAGGAGAAAGCTCTATTGAGCCTTTCATTTTTTGGATACTCAACTGCTTTGACTCATGCCACACCTATGCTATTCGTTGGGAAACTGTACCGACTCCTCTAGTGTTTTACACCGATTTAACTGACTTGTTGCTGGTTCCCACTGGGTCATTTTACTTAATTTTTTTGTTCTGTCATTCAGGGGCTCTATTTATAAACATATCAGACTGTTAGAAATTGTCTCAGTTTCATGCTGTTTTGTTCACTTTATTAGTTGTTATTTTGTTCTGTGGTTCATTTTGGATAGTGTCCAGGGCTTTAAGTGTCACTAATCTATTGTTCTGCAACATTTAATGTACTATTACTTCCATCTAATTTCATCTATTATATTGTACTTTTCATTTCTACAAATTTGATTTAGTTCTTTTCTGTATTTCATGTCTCTGATTAACTCTGTGTGTGTGTATGTGTGTGTGTGTGTGTGTGTGTGTGTGTGTGTGTGTGTGTTACTGGGGATATTGAACTCAGGGGCATTCTATCTCCGAGTGATATCCCCCAGGCCTGTTTTTGCTATTTTTTATTTTGAAACAGGGTCTCACTAAGTTGGTAAGGACCTCGCTAAATTGATGAAGCTGACTTTGAACCTGTGATCCTCCTGTCTCAGT
Source organism: Glis glis (assembly GCA_004027185.1). Lineage (NCBI taxonomy): Eukaryota > Metazoa > Chordata > Mammalia > Rodentia > Gliridae > Glis > Glis glis. Next base: position 23,007 of record PVJS01002512.1, on the reverse strand, counting down.
CTCCCAAGTATTAGGATTATAGGCATTGGACCACCATGCCTGGCTTAACTTCTTTAAATTACTTTTTTGACACTTGTTTAAGAAAAATGAATGGCTTTTTGTACAAAATTGTTCAAACTTTACTAGTTTAGCCTAATTTTAGAACTTTTTTTAACCCCCTTAAAAGAAATTCCATATCCATTTTGCAAACCATCTTCATATTCTTAACAACTCCTCAGCCCCAGTGGCCCCCAACCATGGCCAACTATTAGTCTTTCTATAGATTTGCCTAATATATATATGTCATAGAAATGGAATCATGAAATACGCAGTCTTTTGGAACTACTCTCTTTGGCTTAGTAAAATGTTTCCAAGGTTCATTGCTATTTTAGCATGTAATGGTAACCCATTCTTTGTTATTGCTGAGTAGCACTACATAAAAAGGATGTACATTTTGTGGTTTTCTCATTCACCAAGCTCATGGTGAATTGTTTCTATTTTTTTGGCCCTTGTAAATACTGCTACTATGGATATTTATGAGCAAGTTTTTGTGTGTATGTTTTCATTTGTTTGGGGATATATGTAGAAATGAAATTATAGCTCATCTAGTAAGTTTAATATTTCAAAAAACTGCTAAATCTTTCTCCAAAGAAATGCACCATTTTACATTCCCACAGTCAACATGAGCTATCCTATTTCTCCACATCCTTATCTCCACTTGTGTCTTTTTTACATCTCTGCTTATCTTTTTGAACATATGGGAAATAGTTATAACTGCCTTAATGTCCTTTTCTGATGATCCTAACATTTCAATTCTGATCAGTAGCCAAGTTTTCTCCTCAGTGGAGTTTTTCTTGTAAACAAGCTTGGCAATTTTTTAACTGAATGGCATTGCAAATTGTCCTTTATTGCCTGTTGGGGATCTCTAATCTCTATTAATATTGAAGTTTAGTCTGTCACAAATTTAAGCGATTTGTTAACAGTATGACCCATTTGGATCTTGCTTTTTAAGTTGTTAGGTGGTACTAAAGCAATGATCGGTCTGGGACTAATTATTGCCACGACGAGAACAAGACTCTTCTGTATACTCTCTGCCCAATGCCCAGTCAATTACCGTTTTCCACCTGGATTAGTGGAAACGGTCACTATTTCTGAGCCTGTGTGATCTCCCGGCATCTTTAAAAGCCCTTTGGAGAAGTTTCCATCAGACACTCTGCTCAGTACTCTGTTGAATATTCAAGAAAATCGCAGAACTCCGAATTCCCTTGGCTTTCTTGGGTTCTCTCCACTTGCACTGCAGTTTCCGAAAACCTTTAAAAACAGCATAGCTTTCGAGCTCAAACTATGTGTTCACCGTCTCGGAATTCAGCCCCACAACTTTCTACTGCAGTTGTACATTTTTTTAAACGAAGGGTGAATGCTGAGTTCCCGCTGAAACAGAAACTGACGGCAATCAATGCTTTTCCCCTTTTCCTCCCGGATTGAAAAACATCCGAACAGCAAAGCGCGCGAAGCAGCGTCCGCCTCTTACTTCCGGTCTCGGGGGGGGGGGACCTACTGCGCAGGCGCAGAACCCCCCGCGCGCCCGGCCATATAACTGCGCCTGCGCCGAGAGCCGGTCGCATATCCGTACCAACCAATGAGAACACACGATGCTCCGTAGTCCCGCCCACTGACCCAGCAGCCAATCGCCTGCCCCGGCGCGCAGTACTCGCAGAATCCAAAACACAGGGAAGCTGAGCGCGGCGCGGCCATGGAGGCGGCGGAGACCCCGAGCCCGGCGGAGGCGGAGGCGGCCGTCTTAGAGTAAGTGTCCGCTGCCAGGGCGCCGGGAGCCGGTTGTGGCGGGTCCTGCAGGCCCCACGTTCGGTGGTTCGTTTGCTTTCGTCCCCGAGCAGCCATCGGGGTTCGACCCCGCTGCAAATGGGACCTGACCCCACTCCCCGGTCTTCGTTTCCAGAGTCGTCCTAGCAGGGCGCGGCTCCGTCCCTGTCGCTCCTCCGCGTCCCTTCCCTTCGCGCCTCTTACTGTCCTAGCAGGAGCGCTCCCACTCCCTGCAGACATAGCTTTAATGTGTCTCTCGCGCCCAACCCAACCCCTTTTTAGTGGGTTATTTTACCCCCGTTTCTTCCCCCTAGTGGAATCCGGGAGACCCTAGACCAGGACAGACATCCTGCCCCACGCCGTGAGCCTTCCTCTGGTTTCCTGGGATCCTGCCTCAGGGCTCGTGCGTCCTGCCAGGAAGGCCCCCGAGGCCCAGCAGAGCTTGTGCCCTTGATATTCCCATCTCCTGCATTTCTTCCCGACTCAGTTCTTCAGGGAGGCTCTCCCTGTTTAAAATGTCAACCCCTTCCCCTCACTCCTTATTCCCCAACCCTTGCTAATTTTTTTCATAACACTTAATTAGCATATGTTTTCCATACATACACCAGTCCTGGTCGTGGACTGGAGAACTTTCAGGCCTTTTGTATAGATTTTAGACAGGGTGAGACCCTCAGGATTGACACACTCATCTACATCTGTGCATGTGCATAAGTACGCCGGAACTGGCACCACAGGCGACTGCAGTCTCCCCTGCTTCCCTGCTTCCCCAGGGTCCTGGCTGAGGTGGCAGATATTGTGGAACCTGTAGGCCTGCAGGAAGAGGCAGAGCTGCCAGCCCGGATCCTGGCTGAGTTTGTGAGGGTATGTACAAGGTGGGAGCCAGATTTTCAGAAGCCAGGGGCTGGTCCTGGGGCCTCCTGTGGATATGTTGGCCAACACTGAAGAGCAAAGTGGGAAGCAGTCTGGTTGGCCTAAAGTGCAAGGAGGTAAGGCAATTCCCTGCTTCCACCCTCCCTCTGAACAGAACTCCCGGAAGAAAGATAAGCTGCTCTGCAGCCAGCTTCAGGTAGTAGACTTCCTACAGAATTTTCTGGCTCAGGAGGACGTTGCCCATGGCCTGGATCCCTTGGCTTCTGAAGATACGAGTCGTGAGTAGGCGAGGGATTGGGGTAGGGGGCCGGCCTGAGTGGGCAAGGAGGGGAGATGTGAATTAGGACTGCTGTCTAAGCTGTCTGACTAAGGGGAAGACAGGCCCACTGTTGGGGGAAGCAGGCTATTGACCCATCTCACTCACGCTGTTGTTCCTGCCTCATCACAGGACACAAGGCAGTTGCAGCCAAGGAGCAATGGAAAGAGCTGAAGGCCACCTACCAAGAGCATGTGGAAGCTATAAGGAGTGCCCTGGTCCAGGCCCTGCCCCAGGTGGAGGAGACACAACAGAAATGCTCGCAGCTCCGGGAGGCCTTTGAGCAGCTCCAGGCCAAGGTGAACCTAGGAAACTTGAATTGAGGGAGGAAGGGGCAGGAAGAGGGAACGAGTGAGTAAGCTGGGCTAGGCCCTTTGGCTATCTCCAAAATTCCAATCATTTCCTCCATATATCTCCCTGTCTTGCTTGTCTGCAGAAACAAGCAGCCATGGAGAAATTCAGAGCAGCCCAGAAGCAATGGCAGCTCCAACAGGTGAGTTCTTCCTTTTTGCTCCTACTTGAAATGATTGGATCCTCTTTCCATCAGTTAGTTCGAGCCTCAAGTTAGGCCTAGACTACAGGGGGTGCATGGTCTAAGGCTTCAGCCTTTGATGAACCATGTCACGTGCACCCTCATTCTTGGCAGGAGAAACGTCTGCAGAATCTGGCAGAGGTTTCTGCACAGGTGAAGGCGCGTCAGATGGGGACTCAGCAGGAGCTTGAGCGGCTGTGTCAGGAACTTGGAACCTTGAAGCAGCAGGCAGAACAGGAGCAGGATAAGCTGCAGAGGTGAGTCTGGGGACTGGGCTGAAGACTCGGGTGGCTCAGCCAAGAATCCCTTCCTTCACACCTATGTTCTTCCAGGCACCAGACCTTCCTCCAGCTGCTGTACAACCTGCAGGGTAAGCCACTGGTCCCCGAGGCAGAAGCAGAGGGCAGAGGTACCACAGGAGTTATCCCTCCACCTGGATTTCCCTGAGGGTAAGCAGAAGCAGCTGACCCCGTCCCAGGAGCAGGGCAGAACACATGGGACACTGTGGCGTGAGACTGTGGTTTGTCCTCCAAATTGAGAGAGGCGGGACAGATGGGCAGGCAGGTGGAGAGAGATTCTGGGAACCTGACCTTACCCACTGCCCAGACTCCAAGGCCAAAAGTCCACAACCTGTTGTAGACATGAGCTTGCCATGGCTCCCTGGCAGACAGCAGCGTAAGCAAAGATCCTCAAGCAGGTCAGAGCCCTACTCCGGCTTTGGTTATCTCCGAACTGCAGGTGTGGAAGGAGAGAACCTCTGCCCTGCCTCTGCATCAGAGCTCTGCTGCCCACTGAAGGCATGGGAAGTGGGAAAAACAGCATGCTTATGTTGTGATTGAAGCTTGGCACCTGGTCCCCATGCCTGGCCCACCAGCACTAACCTGTCTTCATTTTTCCCAGCAGGGTGGACTCTGAACTCTTGAGTACAGCCTGAGTTTTGGCCACGACTCAGATGGTAGCAACCTCAGGGGTCTGTTAAGTAAAAGGCCTGGCTCTTTCTGTTACCTGCTTGTTCATCTTCATGTGCTGAACTACAGACACTCCAAGGTCAATAATGTGACAGGAGCTGAAACTGGTGTGAACAGAGATGGTGCAGATGGCCAGGGCCTCGGGTTGCTTTCCCAAACCCCTATGAGGCAAACACGTTGAACTTTATTCAAGGAGGAGGAGAATGCTTTATGCAGGTGGTTAGATGTGGGGAGATAATTTTCCTCACTGACCCAAATATTTGCTGCGTTCTTTTTTTGTACTAAGGGCTCTGCTATCGACTGGAGGAGGAACAACAATGAGCCTATCTAACCCTCTTCGGATGGACTAATGTTAGGTTCTTGATCTCTTTTTGTGCATGACCTACCCCGTCACTCGATCACCCCTTTAGACGTTCATTCAGTTTATTACATTTGAAGGTTGGCTTTTGTGATCCACCACTGGGTATTTGCTTCATTGACTTCTTAGGTTACTGTGATCATTTCCTCCCTTCTGATTTTGAGTGAAGTACTATTTTCATAAATTTATTTTTATCACATGATAACCACCTGTATTTGTTTTCTCAATAAACATTTAAGGTTTTGTTTCTTGACTTCCTCTTAAGTATTTTCGCATTCATTCAGTTCACGGCATTTTCTGTTTTGTTATAATTGTTTCTTTCCTTTGTGTGCTTCTTGGGAGAATAATTCTCAAGTTTTCTGCTGTATGTTTCTGGGAAGATAGTCTTCCTATGTTTATTCTGATTTGGTTAGAGTGTCATCCATATAGTAAAAATGTAAATTTGGCAACAGCAGAAATTATAGCCTTGATATCTTTTTTTAATGTTTGATGTGGGAAAATAATTTCTATGTTAGGATTTTGTGTAGTATTTTCTATGTATCTGATTATGTATGTTACTGGTTTTTAGTTTATGTATTCTGTATAGTTAGTGTTTTGATGATCTGAGTATTCTGAAAGAGGTTTATTCAACTCTTAACTGTGATAGTGGATTTGTTCATTTCGTTATAGTTTTGTCAAGTTTGCTTTACATTATTCGCAGCTACTTTATTAAGGCACATACATGTTTACATTTGTATCGTTCTTCTGAGCTAAAACTTTACTGTTATGTGGTCGCCTTCTTCATCTTTAGGCTAGTGTAAGGCCATTTTTTAAATATCAGATGTCATAATATTTGTCTTTAATATTTTATATTTATGTCAATTTTTATTCTGTTTTTTATCCTTGTTATCATACCTCTCTTAGCTCATATAATATACTTGAAAGACCCAATTAGATTTTCTAACTATTTCTTTGTCATATAAACTTTATTTTGTGTTTTTCATTCTTTCTAGGTTGCATTCTAGTTTCCTTAAATCTATTTTGTTAATGGTGTGTAGCTAGTCTATTGTTTAGTCATCAGTTTCTTAATTTTTGATTTTTATTTTTTTAATTTCAGTTATATTAGACTCAAGTCTCCTCCCCACCCCCCCTTGGATTTTTTTTTTTGTTTGTTCTGACTCAGGGCTCACATTTTGAGCTTATCTTTTCTTATTTGAAACATAATATATATAGATATTTTGTCCTCCTTGGAAACGTTCATAATCTACAACTTGTGGGCCTGTTTCTCATAGTCTTTATTTTTTGGTATGATTTGTGTAATTTTACTATGAGCTGCCCATTTTCCCTGAACTTTATCTGTGGGGATACTTTGTGACCTGGTATAAAATTGAGAGGGTTTGTTTACTTTTATTAATACTTTATGGAAACTGTTAGAAAATAACGGCTTTTAAAAAATTATTTGTCATTAATAAGCACAAGCTTTGGCTTTTATATGGCTTTTAATGTGCTTTTTTATTATTTTCCTATTGTCTCTATTATTCCCTTTGCTTTCTTTTGGTTTATTTTTAATATTTTTATAGTAAAATAATATTTGATAGATATATATTTTTTCTCATTGTAATCAACAAATTTGAGTAAGCACATTTTTATTTGGTTACCACTGAGATTATCTCATACATTTTAATATATAGGTTAACCATTATTTCTAAATGGATTATAATTTTAGTATTAGTTTTATTTTAAATCAAGGAAATTTGATTTATTGCTCTTCTCAAATGTATTTAGAATAGTGTTTATTCTTAAATGAATTTCTGTTTATTTTTAGTTCATCCAAATTTTGTGATTTTTACTGTTACTTTTTGTTTTATTTCATTTGCATCAAATAATGATACTTATAAATTGTTTCTTGCAATTTATTAGCTGTATGTGTATTTATATGTGTGTAATCATATGTGCTTAAAAGGAATTTTACCATTTTTTTCATTATTAAATTCACAACATCAAGGAAAATCCTTATAGAGGGAAGATACACAAACTTTTGTTGAAAATATACATGGTTGAAAAAATGAAAAAGGAACAAAACACATACATGAGGTGTCCTAGATTTTTAAGTATAATTTAGAGTTTCTATGAGATTTCACAGAGGTAACACCCAAGTAGGCATTTTTTCTTATATACTACAACGTTCCATCTACCTTTTCCAAACTACTTTTTTTTTCCTGGCAGATACCTAAATATCAAAAAACCCCTAAAACATTGATGCTATTCTCTCTGACCCTGTCCATCCAACCAATTGAAAGGATTAGTTTTTTTAAAAGTATGAAAGAAACCTTTGAGTATCTTCTATGTTTATGTGACTTTGTCTGGTAAATGTGTTTTATTATCATCTGGATAGTTCCAGCAAAGCTAATTCCACTCATTCTATCTTTACAAGTTCAAAAACTATTAAACTAAGGCTTTACTTCTAATATTCTACTCTGCCTATTAGTAATCTAGTAAGAAAGGCAATTTTCTGCTTTTCTTTGTTTTTTATAGTACTAACCTTGCACTTTTTATAGACGTGGTAAACAACGATTGAATGTCCTCTAAAAATAAATGCCTTTCTTCCATGTGTCACCAGTACATATTTATGTAAAAGTGGGCTTGTATATTTTATTGATGTATTGCTATTTTTATGAGCTTATTCTTCCAAAGGGAGTAAACAAATATCTACAATGTGTAAAGAATATCAGTCATAGCATACAAGCAGTTTCGGCTAACCAAAAATGGATGAACTAGTTTCACCCAGTGTTAATTTTATCCTGTTTTAGAGCCTTTCTAAAGTTAATACATCTTATTCCTATCTTATAGCAGTTATACAACTTGAATTAAAACGTTTATGTCTCCTCTTTGAGCCTCTTTATGTCTGCTTTATGCATAAGTTTTGAAATACTGGTGGAGTGTGAAATTAAATGAATTGATTTCATTATTATTCCCAGCCCTGTCTTTAAATGACCCTTTTGATACTTAGAATATTATGCTCTGAGAAATTTAGCATTTGGATTTTTAATCCATTAATTACCAAATATACTTCACTGAAACACTTTGCTCTGGAAACTCTGAGTAAACCTAGGTGTTAATTCTGGAATCAACATATTATTTTTTTTTTGAGACCTTTTTAAACTGTCATTTCTGAGCAGTATAAATTCTTCAACATGTGTTGTTAAATTGAATTTATAACTGTTAAAGTTATAAAAAACAAATTTTAATCTTCATGGAGCTCTACAATATATAAAGATTAGATTTTAGAGACCGTATTTATATGCATTTCTACATCTTAAAATTGTCAGATGGACTTTGACTAGTCAAAAGTAGTTATATTAAATTTTCAACCTTATAACTAATCACTCAATAATTTATGCTTTAATGTATGGATTTGAGAGAAAATACTTCTGTTTAGGAAGAGAGGCCAGTCTGTAGTCACCATATATGTAGGATTTGGATTGCTCTGACTAGATATTCTAGAATAAAGGAGAACTTTGAAATAATCTATTTACTGAAATATAGCACTATGGTTGGTTCATTGGCTACTACTTAGAGACTGCTGAGGAAACATGTACTGTGTCTAGCTTGAGAGCCCACAGAATGGGAGAAAGCTATTTCTCTGATAGAAGACTCATATTTAGAATATACAAAGGACTTAAATAACTTAACACTAGATAATAGCCCAGTCAAAAATGTGCAATTGAACTGAATAGACACTTCTCAAAAGAAAAAAATATAAATGGCCAATAAATTATAAAAAATGTTCCACATCATCAGCAATCAGGGAGACGCAAAGCAAAGCTACACTGAGATTCCATGTAACTCCAGTTAGAATGGCAGTCATCAAGAACACCAACAGTAATAAATGCTGGCGGGGGTCTGGGGAAATGGGGACTCATACACTCTTGGCGAGAGTGTAAATTAGTATAAACTCTGGAGATCAGTATGGAGGTTCCTCAGAAGACTAGAACTAGAACCACTGTATGTCTCAGCTCTACCACTCCCGTATCTTTCCTGAAGTAGTAAAGGTCAGAATGCTCTAGCAATAGATGCAGAGCTATGTTTATAGCAGCACAATGCACAGTAGCCAAATTATGGAACCAACCTAGGTGTTCATCAGCATGTGAATGGATAACAAAAATGTGGTATCAATACACAATGGATTTTTACTTGGACATAAAGCACAAAATTATATCAGTTGCAAAAACGTGGATGGAACTAGAGAATATTATGCTAATTGACATCAGCCAGTCTCAGAAAGTCAAAAGTTGAATGTTTTTTCTTATGCGGAAGCTAGAACAGGAAACACAAGGGACTCCAGTTAAATAAGGAGAGAGACCAGTAGAAGCGTGGAAGGAGACTTGGGGAGGCAGGGGAGGAGGGGAAAAAGGCTTGAAGTAAACAGTTCAAATAATCCTGTATCCCTGTATGAAGATGTCACTACCAATCTCACGAACGCGTACAGGGGAAGGGGGATGAGGTGGGATCTGGAGGGAATCACACAGGTGCTGTGTGTATGTATGTCTGTATCACATTGAAACTCAGGATGACATATATCAATAAAAATATATTTAAAAAACTGTTCTTTAGTATGACTGCAGTGTCTAACTTTCCAGGGTGCTGTTTTCAACGTGAGAAAAAGAAAAATAAGAGGAAAAGAAACACCAAACATGCAGGTAGAATGAAAGTAGGGGAAGTGAGAGTGACCGCTTGGTGGGTATCGGGCTTCTTTTATCAGATGTAGATTCTGTTATTAATTATTTGCAAATTCCTCTCTAGGAACATGTATTTGCATCTACAGATGAATGTTTACCAGTGCCTTCATAGCAGAAAAGTGTTTCGTAAATACTCTGGATAATATTAATGGAAGATTCCCCAAAGAGCTGACTTTTGAACTCAGTTTCAAATATGAAATTATCCAGAGGCAGATTTCATGAAATATTTATTGAATGTCAGCTATATGGTGAACATAAGGTCTAAAAAACAAAGACAATAGCCCCGCCCTCTCCAAGTTTAAATATGGAGACAAGGAAAATATGTATTAGAAAAGTTAATCCTAACAAAAAATAATGGTTGCTGTTGTTAAAGATTAAGACCGTAATGTAATGAAGAGGCATGTGAGCCAAGTACAAGAAGCGAGACTGGTGTAGTCAGGAGTGTAGACCAAGCAGAGCTTGGAGCAGAAGATCCAAGGAAGGAGGTGAGGCAACAAGTTCACAAGGGCTTTTTACCTTTACCCTGTGGCTATAGAGAGTCAAAGCCTTCACCCAGAAGCCACAGAACCCTATTGAAGGTTTCTACTTTGTCAAAAAAATCTCCAAGTGCACTTTAGTTTATTGGAATAAAACTCTCGGAAACCATACTATCGGGGAGCACATCTACGACTCCTTGGCAGGATGCATATTTGGAAGCAGTACAAATGCATCTATCCTTGTTGCTTCTTATTGGGATTTGCTATAAATGGCAGCAGCTACAGAGCTGAAATCCATTTAGGCTATTAAATACTGTGTGAAAGCAATGGTGAAATGGCACCAGGATAGAACCTCTGTTTTAGAATGTTGCTACTTAAAAGTAGGTTAGAGTACTGTGATTGTAATTATGAATTACTGCATATTATACCCACTAAAATAATCACTAAAGCAATTCAGTGGCACTAGTGTTCTTGGGTGGTGACAGTTACTAATCAGCAAATGCACACCTACAGGAAAATAATGAACCACCTGTCTCACAGTTTACTGCATTTTGATTCATAGTCACTGAGGGCTTATGGTTTTCTGAGAATATTAGAAAACTTCTTTGGCAATGCAAAACCACTCATTGTGCCTCGGTAATATTCTACTTACCAAGTTTTCAGGACCTAACAGTTGAAAATAGGAAGGAAAAAACTAATGTAAACTGCTTATATTAATAAAGAATAATGATCTATTTCACATCAATTAATAAAATGATTATGGTGTGTCACCAACACTCTATGACTCCCATAACACTTATGTTCAATAATATTTATAGATGCCTGGAATTTAAAGGCAAGAGGTACCTATAGCAATGGGCAGTTCTAATCCTTTTGAGAAAATAATAGTAAAAATTTTATTTGATTCAAGTAATGTTTGATTGGTTTTCTCTTTTGCCTCGTCCACTCCTATTGGTCCCCCATCTCAGGAATTTTTAGGAACTAATTCCCTAACTCAATTCAACTCTATTGGTGTGGTGGTCATGGTGATCTGAAAAAGTAGTAGTGGGAAAAAATGACAACAAAAAAGTCGTGATAAATATTCTGTTAATTCTAATAATCATTATATATTGTCTATCTTTTGTATAGGAAAAACTAAAAGCATGGGGTTTTATATACCTAAAGGTATAACTTTTATATCTAAACGATTTGGCCCCTTGCATCACATTTTATGTATCTCTGGAAACAATGCAATAAGTAGAGTGTCATTTATGGGAAATCTCTGCATTAAATGGCTCTTCCATAACAGTATTTTCTGTTAAAAATGATACATTTAGCCGGGCATGGTGGTGCACGCTTGTAATCCCAGTACTCGGGAGGCGGAGACCGGAGGATCTGAGTTTGCGGCCAGCCGCAGCTACTTAGTGAGGCCCTCCGCAACTTCATGAGACCCGGTTTCAAAATAAAGGATAAAAAATAGGGCCGGGGGTGTAGCTCGGAGGTAGAATGCCCCTGGGTTCAATCCCCCCAAAAAAGATACATTTAATTTTAGTTTTTAAACTTATAAAGTTGATGTGTTTTGGTTTTTCTAACTAGGTATCTAGAGTGTCAAATATTATATATATATAAAATATTTGCATATATATTTGCATATATATTATATAATATATATAAATGCATATATATATGCATTTACATATATTGTAAACAGTGAAGTCAGGCATCTTCCCTCTTCATAATTTAACTTATTTTGCTTTATTTTTAAAGGAGTCATTTAATTCAATCATGAAGACACCTGGACCCTACAGGAATCTCATCTAACTTTGTTGCAGTACTGATTGCTATCAACAGTTTGCTATATTTCTGAGTTTCCTGTTTATTTGCAAAGATGATAAATGACATCCTGGTTCATTTTTAAATTTTGCACCAGGAACAGCATTCACGTTTAGTGCTGTCTTAGAATTCAAGAGATGTTTGCTTATTGAACGTTTTTCTTAGTCTGACAATATTGAAGTTTTGTGAGGAGAACATGTACTCATTTTATTCAATCTCGGTTGAAGTCTATATAATACTTCCTATACAGTTTGTATATGAATTTATATATATAATTTATAGTTGATATAAACAAATAGAAAAACATATAATACTTCCTTCAACATCATTGTCTTCAGAGACATACATACACTTGGCAGGGAATCTGGACAAAGTAGCTTCATCCTTGTAAATAATCCTCTGAATTTTCCATAAAGTTTCATATTTTAGTCCTCAGTCCCTTCATTTGCAATTTCCCTAACCGCTTGAGCAATTTAAAATTAACATATAATATCCTTCTTGGATTAGACAAATACCTCACTGATTTTACTCTTGTACTACTAATAAGAAGCTCCTATTATTTCTCATATTAGGTTGAGCACTGGTTGCCTGATTGTTTAATGACTGTTTTTGTTAAACAGCCGATATCTGGGAAAACAAACTGAAAACTGATCTTGCCAATTCTCTACTTATCCTAAGTACATCTGGCATGAGAATAATCCTTTAAAGGTAAACAGAGGCTCTTTGAACATCACATTTCCCTTCATGAAACGACCCTTCAAAAATCCACTTGAAATTCATGGACTAATTCCATGAAGTCCTGAGAGAAGTAAGTTAACCACAAACAATTTGAGTGTCCTTTGATCACAGACGTCTTTGAATATGGCAGGGTTTTATAATTTGAGTTTAGATGAAAGGTTTCTGCAATACCATATTGTGCCAAATCCTGATTGGCTTTGATCCCCGTAGGTGTAAATTGTTCTATCTGAAAGAGTGTCGGTGATGGTCACTCTCAGCCTCACTCCAGTGGCAAATAGTCACAGTCAGTGCTCTTTCCTAATGATGTGAGTGAAAAGACCAGTTCACCCTGCCATGTTACCCCATCCAACCACTACTAACTGTTAGACATCTGCCTTCAGTGATTGCTGTGATTATCAAATTCAAGGCATTAAGTTCAAAGGTCATAGTTACCACCCCATATATTTATATTTTTTCAATAAAGTCCCTATAATAATCGAAATGTGTTATCTCAAAAGAGAGTGTCACTAAGTTTTTACTTCTTAAATGTGCAACAGAGTCACTAATGGTGGTTTTTAAATGTTTATTTATTTATTTATTGCAATACTGGGGATTGAACCCAGGGGCATTCTACCTCTGAGCTACATCCCCAGCCCTATTTTTTTATTTATCTTGAAACAGGGTCTCACTAGTTGTGGAGGGCCTCACTAAGTAGCTGAGGCTGGGAGTGAACCCGGATCCTCCTGTCTCAGCCTCCCAAGTACTGGGATTACAAGCATGCGCCACCACGCCCAGCTTAATGGTGGTTTTTAAAATGCAGATTTCAGTATATCTTTCTGGGAGATTGTAATTTCCTATTCTTTGTTTCGATTTTGAAAATTTATCAAAAGCCCCGGAATTCTGATATAGTGGATTTGGGGAGCATTTTGTGAGAAACACTATTTCGTACTATAATAGACTATGGGATAACAGATGTGTACATTTTGAAAAGTTAGGGTCTGGAAAGGAGCTGGGAGTACTGGCCTCCTAGGAAGAGTTGGGTATGATAAAATGGTGGAAACACTAGGTTCTGGCAGAAGTCTGAGGTTAAAGAAGATGTGCTACCTGAGGCAGAAAGATGATGCTGAAAAGAGAGTAATAAAGTGAGAGCAGACTTCTGCCGTGGAGTGTTCTGGCAAAGCAACGTTTTTTGCTTAAACTCTTTTTTTTTCTTTTTTTTTTTTTGCGGTACTGGGGATTGAACTCAGGGGCGTTCTACCTCCGCGCTATGCCCCCAGCCCTATTTTTTATACTTTATGTTGAAACCGGGTCTCATGAAGTTGTGGAGGGCCTCACTAAGTAGAGAGAGAGAGAGAGAGAGAGAGAGAGAGAGAGAGAGCGCTGAGGCTGGCCGCGAACCCGGATTCTCCGGTCTCCGCCTCCCAAAGTGCTGGGATTACAAGCGTGCGCCACCACACCCGGCTTGCTTAAACTCTTATGCGCACACATACACATGTGTGCATGCACATACATACACACTGACCTGGAAAGAAGATGGAATTGGATAAATATAAAAAGTGTTTGTTCTCAACAGGAAATAAGTGCCAGAAATGGAAATCCTTACCTATGAAGAGACAAATGGCCCAAGCTATTGGTTGTTCACCAAACTCACAGAGCTCAGCTACCTTCACTCCCCGTCTTGGAGTTAAGAGTAGTCACATGACTGGATTAGACCCAAGAGGGAGTGGATGGAAAGGATAGGAATCACCTGCAACCTCGGCTCAGGGAATCCTCCTGTGGGGCATCCACCACTCCTCTTCTCTGTCTGCTGGTTAAATGAAGAGGACACTGAGTGCTGTGAGGAAGGCAGTCTCCAAAAGAAGGGAGCCCAGGCCTGTGTCTTGCAAGAACACAACCCGAGTAAGGACAATTGTGCTTGGCTACTCAGTGAGAGGGGAAGAAACCCTAAATTTTAGCCAGGTGTAGTGGCGCATGCTTGTAATCCCACTACTTGGGAGGCTGAGACAGGAGGATCTGGGTCTGCGGCCAGCCTCAGCTACTTAGTGAGGCCCTCTGCAACTTAGTGAGGCCCTGTTTCCAAATAAAGAATAAAAAATAGGGCTGGGGGTATAGCTTGGAGGTAGAATGCCCCTGGGTTCAATCCCCGGTACCAAAAAAAAAAAAAAAAAAGAAACCTTAAGTTTTGTAATATATGAAGCCACTGAAATAGAGGTTCTTATATCAGATTTGTTAAACCTTCTGATTCTCTGAAGCATATACATTTAGAAAACCTTAACTTTGGTGATAATAATTAAGCATTTGTTGAATTGGAAAAACTACTTCTTGAAGGATCTAAATCTCTAGTTAAAAACAAATAAATATTTAAAAAAAACCCTGTAAGTCTCAAGTGGAGTTTTGGTCAAAGGCACAGAATTTAATTGCATTAAATTTTCTATTTCATACTTCAAAGATGCAAAAATGTGCCAAATGGAGTGTTTTGCTCACTATTCCTCAATCTCTTCTATGTTCCAACCTCAGGCTGTATCTGAGTTGAAGAAACTGTTGCTGAGCAGTTTATAGCTTGAAATATATGGTAAGTCATAAAACACACCTCTGTGTTCCCAGGTACATCGGGCAATTTAAATCTTTTTTGCTTCACACTTAGAAGGATGTCCAAAGTTTATAAACCCTCTTACCAGGAGTTCTAGTGACTAGTGAATTCTTCCTTTACTGACCCCTGACCAGATAACAATTTTGGATAGTGGGTTTATAATATGTTCAATTTCAACCTATAAATCATGAAAACTGCTAAACTTTGCTTCTGAATTTCAAACTTTTTCCTATCCTACCTGCTGTGTGACATGTCTTTAGGCGACTCAGTTGCTGCATTTACTTTGCCTTGAGTCCTTTGATGATGCACATGCGTATCGATATTTGTGCTTCTCTTTTTACTTTTCACATCTCTTGAATGGCTTTATTGCTTATATGTCAGTCTTCCAACTATAGCCTGAAAACCTTTTAAAAAGGTGAATGAACCACCCTCATAAATGTTTCTCAAAATCTGCTTTTAAAAATATTTAAGTAGCCAGGTGTAGTGGCACAGGCTTGTAATCTCCATACTTGAGAGGCTGAGACAGGAGGTTCAAGACGAGCCTCATCATTTAGTAAGGCTCTTAGTAACTTAGTGAGCTCTTGTTTCAAAAATTAAAAAAAAATGAAATAGGGTTGGGGGTGTAGCTCAGAGGCAGAACATCTCTGGGTTCAATCCCCCAGCATCTCATATGCACACACACACACACACACACACACACACACATACACACACACACACACACTACAATGATTTATTTTTCTCTCCCATGCGCGCACACACACACACACACACACACACACACACACATAAACACAGAAATGAGAACTAAGATGGTGAAGCTTATAGATAGTTATCTCATTTTTTTAATCCTGAACTCGTTTTGAAGACTCTGTTTAGTTATAAATAACATCTTCTATTGTTATTTTTTGAAATTGAATAAGGAAATCTAAAACAAGTGTCTTTATGTTAAAATTATGATAATAAAAATGAAAATATTGATTTTCAAGAGTATAGTGTTTCAGTGTAACTTTGTTTATTTATTTATTTATTTTTTTTGCGTTACCAGGGATTGAACCCAGGGGCGTTCTACCTCCCCGCTACACCCCCGGCCCTATTTTTTATACTTTATTTTGAAACTGGGTCTCACAAAGTTGCGGAGGGCCTCACTAAGTAGAGAGAGAGAGAGATAAAGAGAGAGAGCTGAGGCTGGCCGCGAACCCGGATCCTCCGGTCTCCGCCTCCCAAAGTACTGGGATTACAAGTGTGCGCCACCATGCCCGGCTTCAGTGTAACTTTAAATATCTCCAAATGAATTGAGTTGACATAACAGTACCTGTTAGAAGTGCAAATGCAGGAAAAACTTTAGATAAGAAATGGCCTTATTGCTTCTGTTCCTAATAGATACTCTCTCATTTCCATTATTTTTATTAGTGGTTTTTATAACAGTTTTATGAGGTAGATGTGTGTAGCAATTAGAAATTGTTCTGTAAAAATAACTATAAAAATGTATAATTTTATACTGAAATACAAAATATATTTTAATACATAGACAAATAATTAAAAAGTAATGTATTTATCATCAGAGTATCTCAGAATAAAGAGCCAAGCTTTGCTCCTTTGTGCTTCTACTGTTCTCTAAGCACGCAGTCCAAATGGCACGTATCCAAGAGCTGTTTCTTTGCAATGTGTTATATTTTTTTCTCCGTACACTTTTGAATCTTACATTCCAGTTGCTAGGACTGGGTTCATTAGAATATTCCATAATTGAAGGGTGTGGGGCAAATGGATAAGCCTTCATGGTAATCTCTAAATGACTGGAGGAGACTCGTTTTCCTTTACAGTGTGACATCCCGAAATAACTGGATGTTGTCTCCTTTTTTATTGTGGAAATATATACATAACAAAATTTACAATATTGACCATTTTAATTTTACAGTTCAGTAGCATTAATACATTCATATTGTTCTGCAATGTCTTAGAACTACAATGTCTTATAACTATTTTCTTCTTCTCCAACTGAAACTCCATGATGTATCATATCATTCCTCTTTGACCCAGTGACTGACAACCACCCCTCTACCATCTATGCATTTGACTGCTCTCGGGACCTCATAGACGTGGAATCCTACACTCTCTGTTCTTATGTGACTGGATCATTTCACTCAGCATAATGTTTACAAGGTCCATCTTGGTTGTATCACATATCAGAATTTCTTTCTTTTAAGCTGAAAAATATGTCATTGTATATATATGCCACATTTTTAAAATCCAGTTGTCTGATGGATACTTATGTTGCTTCACCATTTTTGCTATTGTAAATAATGCTACACTATGCACATTGGTATACAAATAGCTGCATGAGTCCCTGATTTCTATTCTTTTGAGTACATACTCAGAATTGTTGAATCATAGAGTAATAATATGTTTAATTTTTTGGAGAAGTCATTATTTTATATTTCCATTAGCAATGCACAAGGATTTCAATTAATTCACATCCTTACCAACAGTTGTTATTTTCTGTTATTTTGATAATGTCAAGCCTAATTAGTGTGAAGTGTTTTTGATTTGCATGTCCTTTTTTATCTATGATATTGATTTCTTTAAAGAAATGTTGCTTGAAGTCTTTTGCCCATTTTTTTTTGTGTGTGTGTGTGTGTGTGTGTGTGTGTGTGGTAGTGGGAATGGAACCCATGGGCCTTCTACCTCTGGGTTACACTCTCAGACCTATTTTATTTTTTATTTGGAGACAGGGTCTCGATAAGTTGTTGAGAGCCTCACTAAATTGCTGAGGCTGAGGCTGGTTTCAAACCTGCTATCCTCCTGTCTCAGCCTCCCAAGTATTGGGATTACAGGCGTGTGCCACCATGCCTGGCTATTGCCTATTTTTAATCGGGTTGTTTGGCTTCTGTTTGTTTTTGTGTTGTAGAGATTCTCTATATATTCTGAATATAAATTTCTTATCAGATATATTATTACAAATATTTTCTCCCATTCTATAGTATGCCTGTTCGCTTTGTTGATTGTGGCATCGATGTACCAACATTTTAAAATTCTGATGAAGTTTGACGTGTTCCTAATTCACTGCTATCAAATTCCAAGTGAATTAAAAAAGATGATGCCATGTTTGGACAGAGATAAATTATTTCTTCCTTTCCAATTTTGTTCTCTTATCTAATTGTTCTGGATAGGTAGGTCTTCCGATACTTTGCTGACAGAAGTGACAAGCATGAGCATCCTTGCTTGTCCCTGATTGTAAAGGAAATCTATTCGTTTTTGCATTCAATATTCTAATTGTGTTGAGATCCTGGGATCTAGGAATAAAGCCCTTTCAGTCATTACTATGGTTTGAATATGGTTTGGGATTGTCTCCCAAGGTTCGTGTGCTAGAAGCCTGGCCTTCGATGTGGTGATGGCTGGAGGTGCTGTAGAACCTCTCAGAGGTGCAGTCTGTGCAAGGTAATTAGGTCATGGGGCATCACCCACAGAGGAGCTTAATGTCGTTCTTGCAGGACCCCTGTTATCTCTCACAGGAACAGGTTGTTATGAAAGAGTGAGACTAGCTCCTGAATCTCTCTGGTGTCCTGTCTTGCTGTGTGATCTCTCCCTCCCACACATGCTCCTACGATGCCGTACCTCCAGGTTGTAATGCAGCCCCATTCATCATAATCCAAACATATGGGGCTACCTGATCTTGGAATTTCAGCCTCCCAAACTGTGAGCTTAATAACCTTTTTTTCTTTATAAAGGATCCACACAGAGGAAGTGTCAGCTTGGCCAGAGATGGTGTTGTTAGGAAGATCGAGCCGAGCAGGGGTATGACTTTTGGGACAGGACTCGTGGTGCTAGGTGGAGGAGGATTGTGCAACTGGCTGTGAGGTGAGAAAGCAGAAAGGATCCTCCATGGTTAAGGCTACCTTCCGCATCACCTGTGGAAAGCATTGGATCCTTATATACCAGAGGTCCTTGACAACTCATCCCACCACCCCCACTGAACAAGTTGCTACACTAGCGGACAACCAAAGTGACTACTAAGCTGTTTTTATTACCAAGTACATATACTTTCACTGCTAACAGAACAAAATGCACAAGCATCTCTTCACAATATCAATCGAGACTGCACTAAGAAATTCAGCTTGCCTAGACGAGGACCCTCCTCTTCTTGGGTAGCCAGGATTTGAAGGAGATGTTCTATGGCCTGTGCCACTGGTAAGTGACTAACACTTTTATACACTGAACTGGTCCTGAGGACTAAGGTGTCTTCTTCCAAGAGAAGAGAATACAGAATCTTGAAGAACTGCACTGGTGTGGGGCAGAGGCATATTTTGTGTGTATAAAGGACTGAGAGAAGGACAAATTAATCTTGGTGAAAAGATTTCTTGTTTCTATTTGCCAATGTTAGTCACTGTTCTGGCTTAGATGGTTAACTTTTTTCTGGTACCTTACTTTGTTTTTTTTCAATGGGTCCTAGAAATCCTTCTCCTGACCCCTTATCAGAATCAGGAAGTGAGGAAGAAGAAAACATTAGCTATGTAAATGAGAGTTCTGCAGAAGAATGGGATCCTCGAGTCAGAGGACCCCACGTGCCCGACCTGAGGCCTCTGAGAGTCTTGCCTGGCAAGCTAAGTGTCTTTTAAAAATATCCTACAACTTGGAAACCTTCAAATCCTAATTCCTGGTTATATCATGCTAAACTCTTGGATCCAAGCACACCAATCCATGTACTTCCAGAGATAGGTCTAAGACTCCCCCATTGTTCCCATTGTGTCCCCAAACTGGAACCAATTTCTGAATGGCCCCCTCTGGCCTCTTGTGGAGTCCCACCTTTTCAAAAGCCTCTTATAAGTCCCAGCCAGCTTTCAAGGGATCATGCCACTCTAAGTGGAGCACTACAGTTTGCTACCAAGCAGCTAAGCCCAACACTGAGTAGAGCCGCTCCCATGCCTGAATTCTTAGAACAGATTCCTAACTCATGTGTTTCTGGTTGTGGCTGTGGTTGGCTAAAACAGTTAAGGGAACAACCTGCACGGAACCCGTCAATACTACTTACTCCTACACTGACTTTCAAAAGGCAGTCAACAAACTCCTAACTGCATCATTATAAAGATCACCATTTAGCCAGGTGCGGTGGTTCAAGCCTATAATACTTGGAAGGCAGAGACAGGAGGATCACAGGTTTGAGGCCAACTTGTAGTAACTGACAAGACCCTGCTTCAAAATAATAAATAAAATAGAGATTGGGGTGTAGCTTAGATGTAGACCCTCTCTCCAATCCCCACTGCCACCAACAAAACAAAACAAAACAAAACAACAACACCATATGCTCTGATATTTCTGATGTGGCCAATTAAGAAAGGGATATAAAATTCATCACTATATAACCTACAGTTGAGAAACTAAAGCCTTTTCAACCAAACTTTGTTGTACCCTGACAAGCTAAAGTACTGAAAATATTCCTAAGGGTCCTGTGCATTGTGAACCTGCCCTCTGACAAATCCCGGAGATAAAATGAGAACTTCAGTGAAGAATTAGACAAAAGAGATCATATTTTAAAAGATGAGTTGAATATTCTCCACACTCCATACTCACCTTGCCCCAGTTTACTTTGCCTATCTGAATGTGCTTTAACTAGATATCTGATTATTAATGGGAAGGAAAAAGTAGACCATCAATCACCCTTTTGTTACTCAAAAGGTAGAACTCAACCATCAGAAAGCAAGAAGTTGGCTACCCTCAATAAAACCTTTCTGAGCATGGTCTTCTTTGACATTCATTTCTAGGGAGGTAGTTAAATTAAATTGAATAATTATGCAAAGGAAAATGTTGTAAATATGGATTTCTATCCCATCTTTTGTATAGATATGCCTACATATGACACCATCTGGGGGTTCCTGTATTTTGTGTGTGTGTGTGGGGGGTGCAGTTTCAAACCTAACCTTCAATACTCCAGACCTATTAAGGGCCCTGCAATTACAGCATGAACATTCTATGTTATAGGCTCCCACCAGGCTTTCTCTGACCAAATTGGCCTGTAATATTATCCCTTGGGTTTAAACAGACTCCTGTTGTAAGGCTTCTGTTTCCTGAATCTCAGCACCTAGACGTTGGTCAAGGGCAAATAAAATACATTATAAAAGATGAATGGAGAAGGATGAAGAGAGAAATTATGCTTTCATTGTTAACTGCTAAATAATTAAAATATTTCATCTGGATAATATTTTCTGAAGCAGAAATTAATGCACTTTCCACATCCATTACAAACATTTTAGGAACCCTTCTAATTTTAAAGAAACTTCTTATAGAAAATCTCAATCTGACACAATCTGAAATTAAGAGTTTAGCAGCATTGTTTTTCTAAGTATATTCACTTTAGATTTTTCCTCTGGAATATGGAACAGTATGTGCCCTTGTAAATGAGTCTTGCTGTGTTTATTTAAATGAGTCAAAACATAAAAGTCAACATTCATAAAATGCATGAGATCATTAAATTTTTCACATACCCTACTATGAAGAGTGAAATCTGTGTGCATAATGGGCATCTAAAGGGAATAAAAAATCAGATTGTTAAAAGTGTATCATAAGCCAGGGGTGGTGGCACACACTAGTAATCCCAGTACTTTGGGAGGCGGAGACCGGAGGATCTGGGTTCGCGGCCAGCCTCAGCTCTCTGTCTCTCTCTCTCTTTCTGTCTCTCTCTCCCTGTCTCTCTCTCTCTCTACCTAATGAGGCCCTCCGCAACTTTGTGAGACCTGGTTTCAAAATAAAGTATAAAAAAAAAATAGGGCCAGGGGTGTAGCGCGGAGGTAGAACACCCCTGGGTTCAATCCCCGGTACTGCAAAAAAAAAAAAAAGTGTATCATATACTCTCTATTTTAGTTTTGCTTTTTTCCTGCTCTCTATAATTAAGTGCTATGTACAAGGTCGAATCTAAAACTCGAAGAAATGATGGAATCACAAATTCTGTAAATGTATAGCAAATTTATGGAGAGCAAAGAATGTTTATAACCTAGTGAATATTTCTTCTGAGCCTTAGTTGTCCTGTCTCAAGGGAAAAAGGAGGGAATTGTAGTAGGTAGAAAAAATGTTAGTGGAAATGATTGACCTGAAGTCATAACATACTGTTAGTGTAACTGAGTGTATCAGAAACGGTACCTATGTAGATGTTCTGTGTAATTGTTTTTTAAAATGTTATAAAAACATGTTTTGAATTTTAGGGGAAGGGGAAGGGAAAGTAGGAAAGAGATTTTAAAATTAAAAATATATTATGTAAAAAAAGTATCCACACTCAGATATTTTGATATAGTAACAAAAAAATGAACTAATGCAAACATTATGAATAATCCTTTTAATATGCTCTTGAATTTGGGTTTTTCCATCAGCACTCATAATGGGTATTGGTCTATAGTTTGGGGTTTATTTTAATTGCCTGACTTTGGTAACAGGGTAATGCATGCCTCATAGAATGAGTTAAGGAGTGTTCCTTTCTATTCCTTTTTTTCTTTTTTTTTTTTTTTTGTGGTACCGGGGATTGAACGCAGGGGCGTTCTACCTCCGCGCTACGCCCCCGGCCCTATTTTTTATACTTTATTTTGAAACCGGGTCTCACAAAGTTGCGGAGGGCCTCACTAAGGAGAGAGAGAGAGAGAGAGAGAGAGAGAGAAAACGAGAGAGCTGAGGCTGACCGCGAACCCGGATCCTCCGGTCTCCGCCTCCCAAAGTACTGGGATTACAAGTGTGCGCCACCACGCCCGGCTCTATTCGTTTTTTTTTCAAGGAGTTTCAGGATTGGTGTTAATAATTCTTCTCCCTCCCCCTCCCTTCCCCCTCCCTTCCCTCCTCCTCCTCCTCCTCCTCCTCCTCCTCCTCCT
>PVJS01002511.1:69366-84092 GCA_004027185.1 Glis glis | reverse complement strand
TGTGTGTGTGTGTGTGTGTGTGTGTGTTTTACTGGGGATTGAACTCAGGGGCATTCTATCTCTGATCTATACCCCCAGGTCTTTTTATCTTGTATTTTGAAACAGTATCTTGCTAGTTGCTGAGAGTTTTGCTAAATTGTTGAGGCTGGCCTTGAACCTGTGATCCTCCTGTCTCAGCCTTCCAAGTACTGAGATTACAGATGTGCACAACCATGCCTAGCTCTATACTCAGTTTGACCTGGGGACCATCGAACTGTAGATACAGGAATACTAACTTGTGAGCTATTGAATTACATGTTCTGTCAAGTAGATTTGAAACTAGAGGAGGAGAAATGGAACAACCATCAAGAGAAAATCCTACAACAAAGTGAGTCTTCATTCTGAAATTATTTTTGTCATCTTTAATATTTCCAGTTTCAGTTCTTCTCAAGGCATGCTTTCCTAGCTTTGAGTCTTGGAGACATTAGAATTTGGGGTCCCCAGATGCAGGCCTTAAGAGATGGACTCATGAGAAAATGATTTATTTGAGAACTGTTCCCAGGAAAATCAAGGTTTGGAAGACAGAATGATGAAGGGAAGGAGGATACAATATCAAGCCAGGGGCAATGAGCAGTAATACTGGTTCAACACAGGGGGGGAATTCCAGAGGCAGTGTGTGTCAAACATTTGGAGTCTCTGCAATTAGGGATTCATGGAGTTAGTAGATTTCTACTCCTCTGACTGTAAGTAAGCGATTAAGAACTACCTACAAGAGGACCCAAGTTCCAAGGGAATTCTTGCTCTCTGTGCGTATTGCTGAGAGGAGCTCTTGAATATAGATTCTGGTGCTGGCTCTTAAGAGTGAGGTCACACAGGGCCATGTGCTGGACCACAGTGTATGGATCCAAAGGCATGTGGTAGAGCACAGACACTATTGGCTACAATCCTTTGAGTAAAGTTCCCTTTTAATTCTGTTTTCAGCTGGCTGAAGTTCATTTTATATAACCTTAAACCAAAAATGTTTAAAAAAAGCACCATGGTGTTATTAGGTTATGTTTTACAACAGGCCCTCTGGCTGCAGTACATAGAATGGACGGAAAGTGTACCTAGTTTGGAGGCAGACCACTTAGGAAGCTATTGAAATAATCCATTGACTAAGGATTTTTTTATTCTTTTTACTCATTCATTCAACAAAGGCTTAGCAAGAAACTGTTGGGTACTGATTGATTGATGGGGATAAAGCAAAGGCTAAAACAAAAAAAATACTAGTTTTGGAAGATATTTTGACTAATACAGGTAACAGGATAAGTTGAAAAAACTTATAAATGGATGTTGTCTTAGGCAGTTGGTGGTGCTACCATAGAATGTGTGGTTTATAAACAACAGAAATTCATTTCTCACAGGTTGAAAGTCTAAAATCAGAGTGCCTACATGGTTAGTTTCCAATGAGCACTCTTCCATGTAGCAGATCGCAAACTCCTCTTTATAGCCTCACATGGTAAGAACAGAGAAGCGAGTTCTCTCAAGACTCGTCTAAGGGCACTAATACCATTCATGAGGGCTCTACTTTCATGACCTTATTTAATTCTAATTATCTCTCAAAGGCCCCATCTCCTAATACCATCACATTGTGGGGGTAGAGTTTCAGCATATGAACTTTAGGGGGACACAAATATTCAATGCATAATAAAACGAGTGTGATGAGAAACATGTGCCTTAGGGACACAGTTGAAGGAGCTCAATCTGCACCCGAGTGTAAGAGAAGGTTCTCTGGAGAATGTGATATGTATATTGGGTCTTGATGGAGGGAAGGGAGAGAAATCTGTAATGCTGGTGAGTAAAATTGAAATCATTCAGAAGATATTAAAGAGGTCAAAATAATAAGCCATGGTGACTGGTTATGGGAGATTTCCCATTTGATTAGATAAATATAGCAACTGAGCCAAAAAGTACAAAGTAGTTTGGGGAGTAAAACATTTAAGTTTATCTTGACAATATTAAAACAGAAATATTATGGGGCATGCAGATGGATTTTTTTTGAAGGAGAGAGACTACTACAGAGCTATGTATTAGTACACTCACACTAATGTACATAGTGTGAATGGAAGTGATTCCTTCATTGATCCTCCCTCTCCCCCCACTCTCCCCTAGACCACCTCCCTCACTCCACTGAGTTTCTTCTCCATTATCTGAAGTTCCTCTGGTATCCTGATTAGTCCCTAACTTCTGCATATGAGAGAAAACATATGACCTTCACTTTCTGTGACTGGTTAATC
The DNA here is from genome assembly GCA_004027185.1 of Glis glis. Classification (NCBI taxonomy): domain Eukaryota; kingdom Metazoa; phylum Chordata; class Mammalia; order Rodentia; family Gliridae; genus Glis; species Glis glis. The sequence goes on along the minus strand of PVJS01002511.1, from coordinate 81,837 downwards.
TCACTTAATATAATGTTCTCCAGGTACATCCATTTTCCTGCAAATGGCATAATTTTGTTCTTTTTTATTGCTGTGTAGAATTCCATTTTGTGTACATCCATAATTTTGTAATCCATTCATCTGTTGATGGATACCTATTGTGAATTGTGCTGTTATAAACACGGATATGCATATATTACTATAATATTCTGACTTTAGTCCTTTTGGAAAAGTACTCAGGAGTGGTACAGCTGGATCATATGGTGGGTCCTTTCTAAATTTTCTGAGGAATCTCCACACTGATCTGCATAGTGGCTGTAGTAATTTGCAATCTCACCAACAGTTTAGAAGAGTTCCTGTTTCCCCACATCCTCGCCAGCATTTATTGTTGTTTGACTTCTTGATGGTTGACATTCTGCTTGATATTAGATGGAATCTCAGTGTTGTTTGATTTGCATCTCCCTGATTGCTAATGTGGTTGAACATTTTTTCATGTATTTATTGACCATTTGTATGTTTTCTTTTATGAAGTGTCTATGTAGTTCAATGGCCCATTTCTTGATTGGGTTATTTGTCTTTTAAGTATTTCTTATATTCTAGATATTAGTCTTCTATCAGAGGAATAGCTGGTAAATATCTTCTCCCTTTCTGTAGGCCCTTTCTTTAGACTCTTGATGCTTTCTAAACTTCATATGGAGAAACAAAAGACCAAGAATAGCCAAAGCAATTCTCAGCAATAAGAACCATAAATGAGACATTACAATTTCTGACTTCAAATTATACTATAGAGCTATAGTAATAAAAACAGCATGGTATTTGCAGGAAAATAAACACATAGACAAGTGGAACAGAATATAAGATACAGAAACAAATCCATACACTTATAGCCAATTTATTTTTGACAAAGGTACCAAACACATGTGTTGGAGAAAAGACAGCCTTTTTAACAAATGGTGTTAGAAAAACTGGTTATCCATTTGTAGAAAAGTGGAATTAAATCCCTACTTCTCACCCTGCACAAGAGTCAACTCAAGATGGATCAAAGACCTGGAAATTAGGCCAGAGACTTTGAAATTACTAGAGGAGGACATATGTCCAACACTGTAACATATAGACACAGGTAGACACTTCCTCAATAAGACCCCCAAAGCTCAAGAAACTAAAACAGGAATTAATAAATGGAATGGCATTAAACTAAAATGTTTCTGCTCATTAAATTAGCAACTTAAAAAGAATAAAAGATTAAATTATAAGCTATTAGTAAAGAGAAATAAAATTAACTAAAGCAAATAGAGTTGAAAATGAAGCATATATAAGAGGAAACATTCTATAGTAGGAAAGAACAAGACCTGTTGTCTGAACTGAAATCTCTAGAGCTAATAACAAATGTCTTGTGAGATTGCAGTAATGAAAGAGATTTTTTTCTTAGGAAAGAACTTCTTTAGACTTATATTAAAAGAATGAAACCTCTAACACTTTTCCTGAGGTCGGAGAGGTTGTGCGTTAAATACCTGCATGCATTTATGAAGCCAGTCTGCAACATAAGGTCAAATAACGGAGTGTTCTGTGGTGTTCCCAGGGCCAGTGCCTTGGAAACCATTTGGAGGAGCAGATCATTAGCATAGCTGCACTCTAGACCTGGTTTCCATAATCTACATAGTTTACTCAGCACCATGAGACTGGTGCACAGGCTTTGTCATCTGACAAAGTTAAATCCCTTTGGGAACAAGATTAGAAAGTAAATTAAATTAACAAAAGTGCATCTTCACGTATTATCCTGTGGTTCTATAATACAAATGTCAAACAGTATCTAGGATATAAGCCTCATTCCAATTGTGAAGTGCCAAAGATTTGTTTTAAATTAGTAACTTAAGGTGGGTGTGGTGGTGCACACCTGTAATCTAGTACTTGGGAGGCTGAAACAGGAAAATCTCAGGTTTGAGAACAGCCTTAGACACATAGGGAGACTCTCAGCAACCTAGCAAGATCCTATTTCAAACAAAGCAAAATGAATAAATAAAATAGGGCCAGGGGTAAAACTGGGATATAGAATGCTCCTGAGTTAAATTCTCAATACCACATAAATAAATAAATAAATAAATAAATAAACAAAACTTTATCCATCTTTAGAGCTGCTATAGGTTTAGAGAAAAATTGAGCAGAGCAGAAAGTATAAAGAGTACTCCCTTTACCCCACCCACAGTTTTCCTTATTATTGTCTTGCATAGGAACGGTACATGTTACAATTGTAAAACTAACACTGATATGCTATTGCTAATTAAAATCCATAGTATGCATTAGGGGCCACTCTGAATTTTATAGTCCTATGGGTTTGACAACGTCATGTATCCATCATTTTACTATCGTACAGGGCAGTGTCAACATGAAAGATTACCTATGTTCTAGCTATTCATTCTGCTCCTCTCTCCGTAGACACCTGGCAACCATTGGCCTTCTTACTGTCCCGAGAGTTTTGCCTTCTCTAGAATGTCATATATTAGGAATCATACTGTATGTAGTCTTTTCATATTGGCTTCTTTCACTTGTGTCTAAATTGCTTCCATGTCTTTTTTTTTTTTGGCTTGATAGCTCATTTCTTTTTATTTCTGAGTAATATTGTAAGGATATATCACAGTTCTTTTATCCATTAATCTAATAAAGGGCATCTTTGTTGATTCCAATTTGTGGCAATTATGAATTCAGCTCTATAAACATCCAGGTGCAGAAATTTTTGACATAAATTTGCAACTTATTTGCTTACTGCTTATGTGGGAGTATGATTATTGGGTCACATGGTAAGACTGTTTGGCTTTGTAGAATACCAAGCTGTCTTAAAAAGTGGCGGTACTATTTCAAGGCCATCTCTTTGTCTCCTCCCAGCCTTTTATTTATTTCCCAGGTGAATGGGGCTCTCCATATGACCTTCACCGAGCTGAACAGGAACCAGAATCTCCTTTTCAGGAGCACTTGTAGGTCTCATTCCTTTAGAACGGTAATACTAGCTAGGAAAACAGCACAGATGAGCATTGATAGTTTTTGCTCTGCACAGTTAACTTTTACATAAATAAATTTGTCCTCTGATCTTTTGGGGAAGGTACTGGGGATTGAGCCCAGGGGCATTTTACCTCTGAGCTATATCCCTGGCCCTTTTTTTTTAATTTCTATTTTTTTATTTGAAACAGTTTGGTTTTTGAGAGTCTCACTTTTTTGTTAAGGCTAGCCTCAAACCTGTAATCTTTCAGTGTTGGCCTCCCAAGTACTGGGAGTATAGGCATGTACCACCATGCCTGGCTTATCCTCTGAATCTGAATAAACATTTCTTTAATGTTTATTTATCTTCCCAAATGTGAAGATGAAGAAACTGAGATTTAGTCAAGTTTCATATAGCTATTTAGGGGTGGTGAAACACTGGTTGTTCCTCAGTCATTTTAAATCTCATATGGAATAAGAAAGAACACAGATTATATAAGTGTACAAATAAGCCCACTACTTGTTCCTATTCAACTTGGGCATTTTAATGGCTAATTTGTCTGACATGAAAATCTTCTAGATAACACTGCCATTTAAAAAACCTGGAGTTTCTAATGCCATAGCCCAAGAAATCACTAACAATGGTTATTTTTTTCATTAAAAGACTCTTTAATGACCAAGTTGGCCTAACATGCAACTAGTCAGAAAACATCTGCCTTTTAAAAATTCCTTTTACAACTTTGTAAGTAGAATAAAGTAGTGATGATGCTTTCTGAAATAAGAGAAAATTGTTAAGGGGAATATGGTGTATGGGGACAAACATTTTATGAGGCTGCTTGCTAAAGTTTAAAAGGGATTTTTTTAGTGTAGAAGTTAATCATGCACATAAAAGTGCTATATAAATATTTAAATCATTTTATATTTCATCTATAAGAAAGGCAAGTCCTGGCACTAAATACTGAAAGCTGAGTCAATATTTTAAACAGAAAAAAGGCTTAAAGATCCTCTAGAATAACTGTGGCATTATGTGTACATTGTATGGGTTCATATTGACATTCCCTGATTATTCCTCTCGTTTCCTTGGAATGTTCTCAAACCCACTACATGGTTTCTGGCCTTTGTGCAGATTTTAAACACACTCAACATATTGCTCCCAAATGAGCTGATTTCAATTGGCTTTTTATGCTCCTCCCATCCAGGGTGATTCTTTTCTTTTTCTGTACTTATCAAGTTTTCTATAATGACATTATTTTTATAAAGAATTCACTAAATTCAAGAAAAGTCACTGTAACCTTTTACTACAATGCTTATTTTATTTTTCTATTACTTTTCTAGAAGATTGTGTGCTTATTCATATACATTAAGAATAGTTATGAATATTGGGGCAAAGTGTGCTTTCGGTATTTTAAATTTTTAAATTAATATACATTAACTTTTAATAATATCTCTAAAAGCCACTTATGCTATTCCATGAAAGAATGCTGATGAAAAATTTGAGTAAATCAACAGAAGAAAACCTATGATTTCAGAACTGGATCTTTCTTCCTGAATTAGGAAGTAGATTTCTGATTTTAAGCTTTCTAGAGGTCAGACTTGGTCATTTAATATAGAAATAATATTTCTGGAAAATAAAGTATAAAATTTCAATAATACTTTTTTTGCTAGAGGTAAAATGATCTGGAGATTCAATTTTAAATTATATTGTCAACTATATTGTATTTATTTATTTATTTATTTATGCATTTGGTATTGCGGATTGAAGTTAGGATTATTTTATAACAGGGTCTCACTAAGTTGGCAAGGGTATAGCTAAATTGCTGAGACAGGCCTCCAACCAGCAATCCTCCTGTCTCAGCCTCCCATGTATTGGGATTATAGGCATGCACCACCACTCCTGCACTCAACTATATTTTAATTGGGTTCTCAATGACACAGCCATGGTTCACGTAGAAAAGTAGTTGTTATGGTGTGGATCTTAAATGCCCCCCAAAGGCTCATATGCTAAAAACTCGGTCTCCAGCCTGTGGCACTATTGAGAAATGGTGGAAGCTGTAGGACGTGGGGCCGAGTGGAAGGGAATGAGGTCATTGGAGGAATGCCGTCGGAGGGAATATCGGGACCCAAGCCCCTTCCTCTTCCTCTTTGTTTTGAGCTTCACTGCTCGCCACCATGATGTCCTGCCTCTCCACACACTCAAAAACAATGGAGCTAAGTGACTGTAGGCTGCAAAACCAGAAGCCATGGCCAGCATAAGTCTTTCCTCCTTGTAAATTGATTATCTCATCTTTTTTTGTCACAGCGAGGGAAAGCTGACTAACACAGTAGTGAATTCAGGTCGTTGAATGCTTGATTTTGCCAAATTGTTAATGCAAAATAGTAAAAGCCCAATAAGGATTTTTTTGGTGGACTTTCTAAACTTAATGGATACATAGACACATATTCATCCCCCCAATAAACTTAAGTATAATGTAAAAGTGTTATTACTAAGAGGAGCAATAGGGTTTGGGGTGAAATGTACTCGTGTGTGTGTGTGTGTGTGTGTGTGTGTGTGTGTGTGTTAAAAATTCTGTAAAATTAAAGTGGTTATAAAATGTCTTCATAAATGTTTCTGAAAAGCTGGGCATGGTGGCACATGCTTGTAATCCCAGTACTTGAGAGGCTGAGACAGGAGGATCCGTATTTGTGGCCAGTCTCAGCTAGTTAGTGAGGCCCTCCACAGCTTAGTGAGACCCTGTTTCAAAAATAAAAGAATAAAAAATAGGGCTGGGGGTGTAGCTCGGAGGTAGAATGACCCTGGGTTCAATCCCCAGTACCGCCATAAATAAATAAGTAAATAAATAAATAAATGAATAAATGTTTCTGATAGTTGACCACATACTCTTCCACTTCTGTCATTTTTTTTTCCAACAAGGATACAGATAAATGGGACTGAGTCTAGTAAAAAATAAGATACGTGGATTGTTTCAATGATCTCAGACCTCCCTATTAACTGTTCTTTTCTATCTACTAACTGGCACATTCCAGAGAGGCTCTTCTATATCTACTCCCTCAACTTTGCTCTTGATTAAATATAATGTAAAAACTACCTCATAACTTCATTTATGGTACATTGTAGATCATTTAAACAGCTCAAATATAGGATTCCTATACAGTTGAACTTTAAAAGAGGAGTTTATAGGGTACAGTAAATAATAACAGTACAAATAAAGGGGTATAGATTCAAGGAATCTAATTTTATTGTTTGATCTTTTTATTTGTTGTCTTTTGACCTTAAGGAAGTCACTCACACTCACTGAAATTTAGTTCCCTTTTTCATCAAATGAAGATGGTGAAATTTATTTTGTAGTACTATTATAAGCAGTAGCACTCTTGCTGGTTTTTCACACAGGGCATGTCTATAGTGGACAGTGTTCCTGCCCTTGCCACTGAGTCACTGAATTCACAGGAACAGAGTCCTAAGGATGACATTTCAGATGTTACTCGTAACCAGCAGAGAATAATATTCTGTACTTTTAATCTGCTAGGACGGACTAGAGGCCTTGAGTAAACTGCCTTTGGAAGGTTCATCTAGGGCTCTGTTCTAGCATTTTAGAGTTATGTCCACTTGAATGATCTAGTTTAGCAATCTTTTACATTTCATGCTTATTTAGGTCCTGAAATTTTTTCTCATGGAATACAAAACCGTGGGATGTGAGGACAGTGTAATAGCATTACCAAAGATTGTTTATGGATAGCTATCCAGTTTAGTTATTCCCATGCCTGGTAATCTCTACAGTGCATCATTGTGACCAGCGATGATGTTTGGGTGCTGCAGAACACAGATGATGAACACACTTCCTAAGCCTCCCTGTGGCTGAACTCAGCCAAAAAGCTGCGCATGAGTCCAAACAGATGTTTCTGTTGTTTAGGCCGATGAAGTTTATAGAGTGCGTGTTTATCTTTCAAAAGAGAATGTGGAGAGTTCATTCAGTCTTGAGATCCAATCTTTCCGGAGGTTGGACTGCCTAGTAAAGTTGGAACAGAAACTGGATGAGCACATAGAGTCATTTGGGGGCCGTCATGAAAGATAGTCCTTTACTAGTTGGTAGGAAAGAAATGCGATACTTGGAGATTGATTTGCCTTAAAATGGTTGACATTTTAAAAGACAGCCTGGATGATAGTTTGCATTTTAATCAATTTACTGCATCTTCTATATAACGAATACATAGAAAAAGCTTTCCATGTCAGTTTAGTAGATATGAAATAAACACAAGCATCAAAATTTCCTATGCATATTTAAGTGAACAATTTCATGTATCATTACGTGAGTCATCTGTGATTTGAAGTGCTGGCCCAGGAAGAAACTCTGCCTGTCCAACTTGGCATCTGGTGTCTAACAGTTTAGCAGAGGAGACAGATATGGAAGTAGTCCACCACAATGCAGTGCTAAGAAACACGTATGAGCTCTAGCATAGAACGTTTGTATTTTGGTTACTAATCAGATCACTTCTTATTTTAGAAGAATTCAAAAATAAGTGGGAGGGAGGGAGGACCCGGTTCTCTATTGTAAAGACAGATATGAGTGGTCAGAACTCATGTGAATTATGTTAAATGCCCACTGTGAATATGTCACCGAGCATGACTAAAAACCAGGGCATGCATCATGGGGGTGTAACCTGTGTGTGGAAGGTTCCTGTGTTTAGGTTAATGCTCTGCTGTCACTGTTTTAAAATTATTAATGCTTAGCCGGAAGTGGTGACTCATGCCTGTAATTGCAATACTTGGGAGGTTGAGATAGGAGGATCAGAAGTTTGAGACCAGCCAGCCTCATCAACTTAGCAAAACCCTCTGCAACTTAGCAAGACCCTGTTTTAAAATAACAAAAAATAACACAGGGTTGGGGGTATAGCTCAGAGGTAGAACACCCCCGAGTACCAAGAACAATTATTGTTTTGGGGGATAAGAGGTCCCAGATTTTCACTGTGCCCTCAACTTATATAGCTAATCTTGCTAAGAGCATTATTTTGCCCAATTTGAGACTGGACAAGGTCACAGGGGAGCAAGGAAGGGTCAATGGCTTCTGGGGCTGAGGATCAAGTGGTGAGCACGGAGTGTCGGGAAATCATTCCAGGAGTGTCTTTGGAGTGTGGACAGAGCTGGCAGGTGTCAAGACACAGCTTTGTAAACAAATCATTCCCAGGGCAGGATTTTAACTGTGCCTTGACTCAATAGCCAAGGAACAGAATTTAATCCCTTCTATTGATTATGTGGGCTACATAATAGTTTCCCAGGGCTACCATAACAACAACTACCAACTGGTCGTCCTAAATCAGACATTTATTTTCTCACAGTTTTGGAGGGTAGAGGTCGAAAATCAAGTTGTTGTCAGTGTTGCTTCTTTTTGGAGGCTCTGAAGGAGAATCTGATCTTTGCCTCTCTCCTTGGCTTCTGGTGCTTGCTGGCAATCCCGAGACTTCCTTGGCTTGTGGATGCATCGTTCCAATTTCTCCCTCACTTCACATGCACATAGTGCTTTCCCCTGTGTGTTTGTCTCTATCAAATTTCCTTCTTCTTATAAGGGCATCAGTCATATGTAACTGAGGCCCATCTTAACCAAGGTTGACCTCATCTTAACTTGATTATATCTACAAAGACCTTATTTCCAAATAAGTTCCCATTCACAAGGCCTGGGTGGTCACGAATTTTGGGGAGACACTGTTCAATCCACTATGATTACTAATTCCCCTCTTTTTTTTTTTGCGGTACCGGGGATTGAACTCAGGGGCATTCTACCTCCGCGCTACACCCCCGGCCCTATTTTTTATACTTTATTTTGAAACCGGGTCTCACGAAGTTGTGGGGGGCCTCACTAAGTAGAGAGAGAGAGAGACAGGGAGAGAGAGAGAGAGAGAGAGAGAGAGATATGAGGCTGGCCGCGAACCCAGATCCTCTGGTCTCTGCCTCCCAAAGTACTGGGATTACAAGCGTTCACCACCATGCCCGGCACTAATTCCCCTCTTAATAAATTATTTTTCTACTTAAATTAGACAGTTTCTTATTTTGTTAGCTCCAACCATGGACCTTGATAAGTACAGGTACTCTCTGAAGATTTGGGTTGGTTAGGGGAAAAAAAATGTATTTTCAAAGTTATGTATGACTTGTGCCTTGAATACCAAGTATTTACTGACTAGAAAGAATTACAGTAAAGGGATGGCATTCCATCGGACATACAAATGCATGGAGGTTGAAAGATAGCAAGAAGTTCTCTAGATCTTCAGCTAATTAGCATGCGTTGGGGTTTTGGGGAACTAGGAGCTGATGTTAGGGATTTGGGAAACCAAGGACTGAAGAAGATATATAAAAGAAGAAGATATATATAGAAGAGATATAGAAGAGCTGGACAGGAACAGGATCAACAGCTTGTTATTCATAGCCAAGGGGGCCACTGATGGTCATTACATAAGAGTGACAGGAATAGATTTGTGTTTTAGAAAATTCTCTCAAGCAGCAATAAGAAGCCGATGGGGAGTGAGGTTGAAAGAGGGGATTAATAACAAGAGTGATGTCAAGGGATTAATAACAAGAGACTGTGTGTAACCAGTTCATGGCAGTGGGCATGGCAACATGGGGGTTGGTTGGATCTAGAATCTATGGGACTGGTGATGTGGGATTTGAGAGAGGAATAAAATAGGGATGTCTTCAAGGATAGATGGTGGTATTCTTGTTCTCTGACATATTAGCCAATTAACCATTAAATTAACCCTTTCTCAATCATTTGGGAAGTTAACCTTCCCACACAGTTCTATTGAAATTTTACAGCAGAAAATTCTTTGTTGTATGTTTGGAAAGAAGTGTCATGTAAAGTGTGGGATGTTTAACGGTCTTCCTGGATCCAGTCGATGTCAGCACTACCTCTCTAACCCCGGTTGTGACAGTAAGAAATGCCTCCAGATAATGATCTTACCAAATATCCCTTGAGGGCAAAATTGCCCTTGTTTGAGAACCACTGGGTTAATAGAAGGTTGAGTAGGTTTGGGGGAAAGGGAGATAAGTCCTCTTATGTAACTTATAAGTATGTGGTGCCTGGGGGACCTATACTTGGAGACATTCACAATGCAGTTGGAGGAGGGAACCTGGGGCCTTCAGAAAAGGTCTGGCCTGTAGCAGTAGATCTGAGAATACCGAGTTTACATGGGATCATTGATTGGATAAAGGCAAAATCACATAAAATGCTTAAGGAGAAAAAAAAGACCAAGAACAGGCACTGGGGGTTCACAACATTCAGAACTAATACAAATGGGAAACACTGAACTTATCAAAGAGATCAAGAAGGAGAGAAAGCCTGAGCATCTTTCTGTCTGTCTATGCCTCTTAACATATGCACATTTGCACAGTTTTTCCAATCATAATTTCCATAAACTATGGAAGGGGGGCCAGGGATGTAGCTCAGTGTAGAGCACTTGCCTCGTATGCAAGAGACTCTAGGTTGGATCCCTGACACTGAAAAAATGTGTGTGTGTGTGTGTGTGTGTGTGTGTGTGTAGAGACATACAAACAGTTGAGAATTGTTGCATATATATAATTGTTGCATACACACACACACACATACACATACAAACACACATATGGAAGGGGAAGAAAACAAAGAAATGGTATAGCCCTAAGCCCAGATTTAAATTACTTATGCAGTTTGGTAAGTGGCTGTGGAAAAGGATGATCTATCACAAGTAATTTAGTTACAACATCTTTAAAGTAATTTTTTGATATCTCTACCTGGTAAAGAATATTAGGAGAAAATCATAAGCATGTATCATTACGTCTTTGATAGTGCATTCACATCTTCCAGGCAGATTTTGTGTAATACTGCTGAAAGTTAAAACTTCAAGTACATTTAACATTTTTAAAATATTTTTAGCCTTTTTAAGGTAAAGTATTGAAGAATACATACAATCTCTTAGAGAAATGGCCTACTTCATAATAGACCCAAACAAAAATTTGCCTTAGAAACTAAGACCACTAAGTGACTTTACAAAAGTTAACCTTAACCAACATTGTGAGTAAAAAGCCCTATTTCTCAATAACTGAATGAAGCTTTCTCTTTTTTTTTGTCTTTTTAAAATCACACGAGTCATCCATGAATGTGTTATTGTTGTCAAAGAGTCAAACCACACAGAAATATTTAGAAGAAAACATGAATACCCCCTTCTCCAGCTCACCACTCCCCCACATTCCCATCCTTCCCCAGATGTAACAATGCTCAACTGCTTGGCGTTCAGCCATCCAGTCCTCTGCCCTAGACACCGAGCACCAGTGAATATGAGACATTGTTCTGCAACTTGCTTTTTCCCTTTTCCAGATCTTGGAGGTATGAGAGAATCTTTAGCACCACACACACAGAAAAAGATTTTCTTTCAATAATGAGAGAGTGAGCTAATATAATTAAATCAAGCCAACATTAATCACAGAGAAAGACAATGACTACCCCACTGATAATTCAGCGAGTTGACATAAAGTCTTTGGAACCCATCTGCAGGATGCACTTGGTGACAAACGTGTTGAAATTCGAAGTCTCAATATTTAGATTTGATAACTGCTGAGGCAAAATACTGTCCTTCATCTCATAGCAACAAGAGACCATGAGACTGATAATTTTGTTTTGCTAAAATAATCTCTTCATTATATATCAGACATGTTTAGAGTTAACATAATAAAATTGCCTAAAAAGAAAATCTGGGAAGCAAGGTGAAATCGTCATTTTCTTTGTAGCAAAAGATACTCAGCCTATTCTCATTGTTTCTGCGCCTTACCCTCATAAGGAAAGGACTGGGAATATTTCCTAATGAAGAATTAACTTGGCTGAAGATGTGATTACAACATTGACCTGACAATCTCTTTATTTGTTCTATAATTCTAATTCAATCTTTACATGGCAGATGCATGAAAACAAGAGTACCTACAATGAGGCTGACTTCTTAGTAATCCTATAGGGATAAATTCTCCAGAATGTTAACATGAAACCCTTTGTTTTTCTCCATGGATTTTCATCTCCAAACTATTTCTGTCCTGATGATATTGCTCATAATCTTGATACAAATGTGGAGTGTTTTACAATCATCAGAAAAAATTGTTCTGTTTATTCCACTTACAAGAATCCTTTCCTAGATTAAATTAACAAAACCTATTATTCTTCAGTAACTTTCACTTATTAGATACATCCCATTATAAATTTGCTGCCTCTTTCAGAATAAATTCTCTCTCTGCTATCATTCTCATTTGTTAGCTAGTCAAATCTTTTGTCTGGACATTTATTTCAGTCGGCATCTTCATTGCTGTTACCCCCAAAACCTGATGACAACTTAGAGGAAGGAAGATTTATTTGCTCACAGTTGAGGAGATATCTGTGGAGCTCAGGGCATGGTAGTGGGAAGGAGAGAGAGAGAGACAGAGAGAGAGAGAGGGAGAGAGAGAGAGAGAGAGAGAGAGAGAGAGAGAGAGAGAGAGAGAGAGAGAGAGAGAGAGAGAGAGAGAGAGAGAGAGAGAGA
>PVJS01002511.1:46581-69266 GCA_004027185.1 Glis glis | reverse complement strand
TGGATTTATCCACTGATGAGATTAGAGCCCTTGTGTTTTAATTATATCACCTCTAAACATGAATACATGAGCTCTTTCAGGGGACATTCTATATCCAAACCATAACATTGTGACTTACCTTGGGCATTCACTTCCTTTTTCAGAAAAAACAATCTGCACTTAGAACCTCTTCCCCAAGTCAGTCTTGACTACTCAAATAGACGTAGTAAGAGGAAGAGGACTGTGTGGGGATTAGGAATTCCTGGGTTAGAGTTCCACTTCCACTCCCACTTTCTAACCTGTGACTCTTGGGCAAGCCATTTGTCAGCTTGAATTTCTTCATTTGGAAAAGAAAGAGAGAACACTGTCTACTCCACTTACATGCTTATGCTCATTTTTGAGGATAAAAAGAAAGAAATGTCTATGCAAAAGAACTGTTGTAAAGCAGGCAGTATAGCAGTGTAAATTATTGAAGTGCCAGGCACAGCCTAGGTGCTCAGGAAATGTTTTAAAATGTTCGTTGAATCCACAGCTCCCACTCATTGTTTGCCCCTGGCAGGTGCTCACATGGTAAAGGAGAAAAGAGCTGGGGTGAGCCCCCTGGCTTGTAACCTTGTTCCTGCCCCTTCCTCCTAATTCCAACCATCTTGGAGATCAGTCAACATGTGCAGGTGGATCTCCAGTGACACCATCTGTGATCCTGCCACTCTGGACCAGTGTGATTGAGCCACAGGGTGGGCACTTGCCTGGTCTAAGCTAACCAGAGCGTCTCTTCTTGGAAATTGATTTTTCACAGGAGAGACAAACTCTCTTTGTATTGAAGCTCTGCTCTAGAGAGAAGCCTCTTCAATCTCTGCTGCTAACATTCTCAGCTTATCTTGTTTCCTTTTCTTCTCATGTGCCATTGTTAAGTACCTCCTTGGGCTCTATGAGATAAATACATAAATAATACCTACCTCATAGGGGTTTACAATGTACTTAAAATAGTGGCTGGGGCTCAGTAAGCATTCAATAAACATTAGCTACTAGTATCATTATTAAGTGGCTTTAAACAATCCCTAGCTTATATAGGGTATTCAGAAATGATAATTAAGATTAATAGTACTAAATTTATACTGCTGTTGTAAGGAATGAAATAGTCAATGCAAATAATTCATGTAGAATAGTGCCAAACATAGGAAATATGTTCTTGGTAATTATTTGCTATTATTTGTATTGTATGAATATAATCACAAATGATACCATATGTACGATTTTGTGGCAAAAAATGGCACAATATATTTCATATATTTCCTTGTTAGTGCATGAAGAATGACTTCATTTAAAAAAAACTGCTAAATGCCATTAGTTGGTTTTCTCTATATTGATGGACATTTAGATACTCTTAATATTTCAAAAAGCTGTAATAAATTTTATAATTTCTCTCATTAAGCTGGGCACAAGCCACATACCTGAGATCCCCACTACTGGGGAGGCTGAAGCATGAGGATTGCAAATTCCAGGCCAGCCTGGGCAACTTAAGGAGACCCTATCTCAAAATAAAAATTAAAAAGGGCTGGGGATGTGGCTCAGTGTTAGAGTGCTTACTTAACATGTGTGAGCCTTGGGTTTGATCTCAGTACCCCCCCCACACACACACACATCTTGGGCATGTATTTGTGTCTTTTTATAGAGTAGAGATCTGCAATTGCCATTGCTAGTTCATAAGACACATTTAACATTAATAAATTATGAAAATTGCCCATTAAAGCAGCTGTTCCCATTAGCTATATGTTTCTCTACCTTCTTACCAATATGTCATGTTACCAAAATTTGAAACATTTGCCAATAAGATAAGTTATAGGCTCATTGCTTTTTGAATTTTCCTATTTTTACTGTGAAACATTTTCATATGTTTATTGACCATTTATATTTCCTCTTTTGTAAACTGCCTGTTTTCTATTTGCTTATTTAAGATCTGATTAATTTCTGTTTTTCTCTCAGGCATAATGGCAGGTTTCTTGAAAAGCCTGAGGAATTTGTGTTATCTTTTTTCCCAGATCCATAACTTTTGGTTATGAGAGAGTAAGAATGAATTCAAACAGTATTTCAAATTAGAATTATAATGAGCTCTTAATTATACATTTTAAACAGTGCTACTCAAAGTGGGGTCAGCAGCATCTGCTTCGCTGAGATTTTAGACAAGTGCATTAATTGTCTCCAGACTGTTTAACCAGAAACTCAAGGGGCTGGCTGAGCAAGCAGTGATTTAGTTTAACAAGTCCTCCAGGTGACTTGGAAACACTAAACCAAACCATTCACACAGGAAGAAATTAGTGATGCTAAAACTACATTAAGATTATGGCTACATTTGTCTTCCTATATTACTAGAGTTAACATTTAAAATTGCATTGGTACACATAATATCTCAGATGAGTTTCAAGGAAAGTATTGCAATGGTAAAAGTCAGTTTCACGTATACTGTATGATTCCATTTATAACATTCTTTTTTGGTGGGTGTGTGTTACTGGGGATTGAACCCAGGGGTGTTCTAATACAATGCCTGAGCTACACCCCTGGCCCTATTTTATTACTTTATCTTTTGAAACAGGGTCTAAGTTACCATGTGCTGGTCTTGAACCTGCAGTCTTTCTGTCTCAGTCTAGTAAGTACTGAGGTTACAGGTATGTGCCACCACTCCCAGCATATAACATTCCTGAAATGATAAAATTTAAGAGAGTGAAAGGTGATGAGGAACTAGAAGGTAGTGTTGATCAGAGACCAGGTTGGGAAGGAGAATTTCTTTATTTCCGCTGGTAGGGCCCAGAGGACTAACATCCAAGGTCTGAGCCCTGAATGGTGTCAACAAACAGATTCTATATCCTCGGGATGATGGGGCAGGTCTTGATTGGCTCGACAGGTGCAGAAGTTTGGATTAGGTTTCATTTCTTTTTCTGAGCCTGATTTCCTCTAACTGCTCTCACATGGGTGGGGAGCCTGGTTAAAGGAAATGGCTCTAGACAGAGAAAGTTTCGGTGCCATCTTAGGCTCCTGCCTCAGAAGCTAAAGTAATCGAAGAGCACATCAAAGAATCCTGATACTGATGCAACTGGTTTGTATCATGACCAATACACACTTGATTAAAATTGCATAGAACAATATTCACACACACATACAAATAAGTATAAGTAAAACAAAATAAATCTGAATAATATTAGTGGATTGTATTGGTGTGGATTTTTTGTGGTGCTAGGGATTGAACCCAGAGGAATTCTACCTCTGAGCTATACTTCCAGCCCTACTTTATTTTTTATTTGGAAACAGTGTCTCATTAAGTTGCTGAGGCTGGCCTTCAACCTTCGATCCTCCTGTGTCAGCTTCCCAAGTACTAGGATTACAGGCATGCGCTACTACCCCTGGCTTGATGTGGATATTCAGGGTGTAATATTATACTATAATTTCTTAAGATGTTACCATTGAGAAGACCTGGATAAAAATTACAAGGGACCTCTCTTCATATCAGTTCTTTTCACTGAAAGTGATTCTTCAAAGATCTCAAAATAAAAAGTACAATTAAATAATGACACCATCACCAACAAAAATTTTATTACCTTTAATTGTCATTAGTTTTCCCAAATATTGATAGGAAATTGACAAAATGGCTCATGGTTATTTGCACTCTAAATTTGGCAAAATGTTCCAGTTTTCCTAATCATAAATTTTAAAAATTGAAAAACAAATCATAAGCACACTAGATCAAGAGCATTTAATTTCCTACTGAAAATAATTAAGAAAAAGGACCATTATTAAAACACAGTTCTGAGACAAGAAGAACAATCAGGCAGCCAACACAATGCCTGTCCAGGGTGCATACAGCAGGGGTATGTGTTTCAAACAAGAGATGTAAGAGGACCTCCACGGAGAAAAACAGGAGATAAGGGGAACCAGAAAACAAGAAAGAAAATTACTAGACTACAAGGAGCCACATCTAGTGTTGACAGGAGGGATTCCATAATGCCTGAGATTTTACTTGAGATAGAAAAATAGTGAATCAGACTTTGTTCCTCTCCTTTTTTGGTGAAAGCTGATTTCCTCTGCCCTGTGCTCATGCCATGGTGTACTGTGCTGACACAAGCCCAAAGCAACAGAGCCAAGCAGTCATGGATTGAAACATCTAAAACTGTTGGCCAAAATAGGCATTCTCCCTATAAATTGATAATCTCATGCGTTATAGTAACAGAAAGCTGACTAATATAGATTATTTATCATCTGGTAAATTCAAATTAATGTTAGGGATTGTCATGAAATCTTCAAGAGCTGAATAAACCAAGTTGTAAAGTGGAAAAAAAATAAATAATAAATACAGCTCTAATTTTTCTTCAGTTTTATTTCCAGAGTTTAAGTCTTATATATTATATTAACAATTCCCAGGTCATAATTAAAAGAAAGCTATGAAATACAAATGCTTCAAAAGGAAAAATATAGCATGTGTTTTAATTTTTAAATTTTACATATGGGAAATACACACAATGGAATTCTACTCAGCAATAAAGAAGAACAAAATAACAGCATTCGCAAGAAAGTGGAAAGATCTGGAGAACGTAACAAAAAAAGAAGGGACATATGTTTTCATTAATATGCGCAACTTAGGGAGTAGTGGGAACACAAAAGGGACTCCAATGACAACAGAGAACCCTCAGTGGTGCTAGGTAAGGGGTACAAGGGAAGGGGAAGGGTAAGAAAGAAGTGAATCTATGGAATTACTGTCATAAACAATGTGTACATGTGAGATTATACCAACATCATTCTCAGTGCTACATGTGGGAGGGAGTGGGGGGGAGGGACACCAAGAGCTGTGTGCATGTATGTTAACACCAAACTGATACTCATTGTGATGTGAGACTACAATGCACCAATAAAAACATAAAATAAGTAAATAAATATATAAATTTTAGAGTTCAGTCCACTTTTATTTGAATATAAATTTTTTTTGGAAAGTAAATGCATAGCTAGAAACACATTAGAATGCAATTTCTACAGAAAAGACATTAAAAAGAACTATAGAAATTTCTTCATTACACACAGCATTGAAGTTTTCAAATATTACAAAATAGAGTTGCTCAATAATACCACACACCTAAACACTCGCACCATCATCTTTCCTAAGGGAAAGAGTGCTCATGGATTGTTGGTAAGTATAATTTTCACATACTGAAACAATTTTCCATATAAACAATATAAAACACTCATGGCTGCCGATTTTGTTTCTTTCTCTTCTCAGAGGTCACCTGGAGGAGGCTTTTATGTGGTACCTAGAGGGAATCTTTGTTTTGGCCTCTTCCTAAATCTTTAATCTTCTGGGTCCTATTTATTTAGAATTATTAGATGAGAATTTTAGGCATGAATTGAACATTTATTTCAGGTTTGGGTAGTACACTTTTTTCATTCTAGGGGTTGAACCCAGGGACTTTCTACTTCCGAGCTACACCCCCAGCCCTATTTTATTTTTTATCTGGAAACAGGGTTTTTCTAGGTTGCTGAAAGTCTTGCTGCATTGCTGAGGCTGTCCTTGAACCTGTGATCCACCTGTCTCAGCCTCCCAGGTACTGAGATTACAGGTGTGAGCCACCAGGCCTGGCTAGATAGTATGTTTTAACACTTACTTTTCATCTGTGAAATACTAGAGAAGCCAATAAAAATAAGAAGATGGGACAAGTGAAATCCTTTATATTCCAACTGAAATCTTCTTTTCTTTGACTGGTCTATTCCTGGATTTATTGGGGTGGGCTTCAATACCCTCTTTCACTGGGGATTTGAGACCTGCCAGGTAGGTTTTATGTAATAGACCTTATCATATTTAGAATCCCTAAACTATAGTTATTAATTTCAAAAATTGTTTTGCAATTAAAAAATTATAATCAATTACATATATATGTATCTATAATTTATTATTATAAACAATTTTATTTCTATTCACTTATTCATTTCCTCTAGCGTCCTGTGGGGTAGGAGCAGGGTACTGCCTTAGATATGGATATGTGGTGAATATAGAAGAATGGTAGTTTGGGCTGGTAGTTTGTGTCGGGATGAACCTCCTCCCTGTTAGACTCTATTCTCTGATAATCTCTGGAAACACATTTAGGTGGTGTGTAGAGGGACACTCCACTGCGGAGGTTACTCAGACCATGTGAAAAATCTCACATCCTAGAAATTTGAGACCAATATTTTTTGTAAGTCTTTGTGTTTCTCACTGCATTTGGGGAATCTCTCTGTTCTTCAGAAGCAGGGAGATTCCTAGCATGAGCTTTGAGATCCTTTTAAAAGCACACAGAGAGAAGCTTTCTTTTATGATTTCTGTGTACTGAATCATAACATACTATGTTGCTAGTGCCAGAAACCCACACTGGACTCGCTCTCCTTAAACAGCCTCTGCAAATGGGTCAATGAAGGGCTCCTGGAACTTTAATTTATGATGCCTCATGCAGCGATAAGAAAAATGCCGGATGGAGTTCAGAAACAAGGGTCAAGCGATGACGATGAGAGTAAACAATTTCAAATTCTTTTTGCTGCAGCTGACTGCAAGGCTGCTGGGAGAGAATGCAGATCAGAAGAACCAGTCATATCTAAACCAGCTTTTTTTACTTACTTATTCTTTTTAAAATATACTTGTATTGGTGCATTGTAATTATACATCAGAGCGAGGTTCAATATGATACAAATGTACATGCACAGCACTTGGTGTGAGTCCCTCTGAATCCCAATGCACTCGGTCCTCCCCACATGTGTTAGTGAGATTGGTAGTGATACCTTTGTATATGAACATACCTTTATTTGAACTGTTTCCCTCATCAAGCCTCCTTTCTCCTCTCTCTTAGTCTTTTGAGGAACCTTCATACTGATCTCCATGGCAGCTGCACTAATTTACAATCCCACCAACAGTGTATAAGAATTCCTATTTTCCCACATCCTCACCAGCATTTATTATTGTTGTATTCTTGATGGTTGCCATTCTAATTGGGGTTAGGTGGAATCTCAGTGTAGTTTGATTTGCATCTCCCTGATTGCTAATGATGTTGAACATTTTTTTCATATATTTATTGGCCATTTGCATTTCTTCTTTTGAGAAGTGTCTATTCAGTTCAATTGGACATTTTTGATTGAGTTGTTTTTTTTGTTAAGTTTTTTAAATTCATTGTATGTCTTAAATATTAATCCTTTATCCAAGAAGTAGCTGGCAAAGGTTTTCTCCTGATCTGTATGCTCTCTCTCTTCAGACTCTTGTTTCTTTTTTCTTTTTAATTTGTTGCCATTCTGTTTATTGATTCTGTTTTATTTCCTGAACTTTGAGATTCTTGTTGAGGAAGTCTCTACCATTGCCTATATGTTGGAGAGTTGGTTCTATGTTTTCTTCTAGTAATTACAAAGCTTCTGGTCTAATTTCTCAGTCTCTGATCCATCTCAAGTTGACTTTTGTGCAAGGTGAGGGAGGGGGCTAGTTTCGTTATTCCACATATGAATATCCAGTTTTCCCAGCACCTGTTGTTGAAAACGTTATCTTTCCTTCAGTATGTTTTTGGCTTCTTTGTCAAAAGTCAACTGGTGCTGGGCGTGGTGATGCACACTTGTAATCCCAGTACTTGGGATGCGGAGACTGGAGGATCGCAGGTTCGCGGCCAGCCTCAGCTACTTCGTGAGGCCCTTCCTCAACTGAGTGAGACCCTGTTTCAAAATAAAAAGAATAAAAAATAGGGCTGGGGGTGTAGCTTGGAGGTAGAATGCCCCTGGGTTCAATCCCTACTACCAAAAAAAAAAAAAAAAACAAAGTCAACTGGTTATAGGTGTGAGGATTTATCTATTCTATTTCATTGGTCTATGTATCTATTTCTGTACCAATACCATTCTGCTTTTGTTACTATAGCTCTGTAGTATAATTTGAAATCAGGTACTGTGATGCCTCCTGCATGGTTCTTATTGTTCAGCATTACTTTGGCTATTCTTTTTATTTTAATTCTTTTATAATAACACTTTGATCATTTTGTAGAAATGCTTATGTATTTCCATGTTCCTCCTAAAATGTTCAGTTACAAAACCTGGGAAATAACTCCTTCTTGTAGTGTATTTCCAATTATGTGAGTTAATTAGAAGCATTAAGTAGTTTTGGCCAGTGTTGGAGGAGTCCTGCGATGGCAGGCACTGAGGCTCACCTGCTGTGTTTGGTGCGGTCACATGGCCATGCCATGAGGATTCCGTTCTCTTGCTCTCACTCTTTCTGTGCATCAGTGCGCCACATTACTCCTCACCATTATCAGTTACCACTGAGATTCTTCCTCATTTTGAGTTAATCCAGTCTTTGAGATTCTTTAAACAAATTAAAGCAACAAGTTGAATGGGAAAAGATAATATCTCAAATCTTATTTGCCTGGGAAGAGTTTTGAAGTTATCACAGAATAATAGAAAAATCTCAAATATTTAAAAAAAATCTTACATTGTTAGCCGGGCGTGGTGGCACACCCTTGTAATCCCAGTACTTGGGAGGCCGAGACCGGAGGATCTGGGTTTGCAGCCAGCCTCAGCTACTTAGTGAGGCACTCTGCAACTTAGTGAGACCCTGTTTCAAAATAAAGAATAAAAAATAGGGCTGGGGGTGTAGCTTGGAGGTAGAATGACCCTGGGTTCAATCTCCAGAACTGCAAAAAAAAAAAAAAAGAAAAAAACTTACATTATTAATCTTTAAATTGAAAAGGAAAAAAATATTCCTTTCTGAAATAAAAAGTAGCTACTGTGAGTCCTGCTTCTTCTAGTTCCTAACAGGGTGAAGCTCACTGGGGCAGGCAAGCTCTGAGGCAGGGAAGCTCTCTCCTACTTGAGGCAGAATTTTCACAGAACTTTTTCTCTTATCTAAGCTTCTCTGTGAACCTTTTCTCTATTTCTGTCACTTTATCTAATTTGGGAGATAAGCAGAGTCAAAAACAAACAAAAGAGCTGCCAAGGAAATAATAGAGGCTTTTGTCTCTCTCCTGAATTCTTACTCAAGAAAGTAGTCTAAATTAAAATGCAGTGAGTCACCCTGCTCTGTCTCTTGCCTGAGTGTCACACCTGTTGTCCACCTTTGTAGGAAAGGCCTCTGTTGAGACCATGACTCATCCTGCCCACCCTCCTCAGGGACTTCCTAGCTGTCCATGCTCATTAGTAGCATCCAGAGAATTAATTCCACCTCACACTTTCTTCAGTCTAGGTCCTGGAAGTCACTAGGCTGGGGGGCTGCCTCTGAGCAAGGATCTTCTTATCTGACTTAAACTCCCCTGACTAATTCAGGCATGTGATAGTATCCCTGACTACCCTAGAAGGAGCCCTGGAATTCAGCATGTGTCAAGCAAACCACTTTTGTCAACAACAGAAAAGGCATCATCACATCATCACACATCACACATCATTCATTCTTTGTGAAGAGAAAGTTAAAATGTATTCTACTGTTATTGTTTAACAAAAGTTTGATATTATGATGGATTTGCATTTTTTTTGTTTCTTTGAAAACCATTAAACACTTTTTCAGAAGATAATAAATAGTACCATGTCATACATAACCACCACTGTGATCCTTTCGCAGAGAGAGATGCTGCCAGCTCTGTTTCTGAGGAGAAACCTAGGTGTGGAGAGATTAAACAGTACACCACCACACAGCCAACAGGAACTGGAGGAGCAATTTGAACCAGAGACTTTCTCCTCCAAGATTTTCTCCACTTCCTTATATTAGACCAGGAAAGAAGAATTGAACAAATTCTGAATCTGCTTAACAGAATGTTATGATTTAGTAAGGCCAGAGCTAACATTCACTGATCTTTGTACCTGAGGATAAATTTACAAATTTAATGAATATTTACTAAGAGTTATGTACTGAATGTTACCTTTTTCTGCCCAAGCCCTTTAAATATTTTCCAATGTTAGTTATGTGGACACCTATTTGAGAAGATAATACTCATTTCCCAAGCAGAGATCAGAGACAGTGATTTAATCCATTACCAGTTGTCAGAACACTGAGCTTACTAGAAATTTCTAATGCAATGTCTCTTCCTCGGGCTTAAGTGTGAATCTGAAGTACTATTCTTCTCTTTTTAAAAACCAAAATTCCTAGTTTTCACCACAATATAATTAAAGTCATTATTGAAATATTTTGAACATCCTCTAATCTAAGCTAAATTAAAAGTCCCTTTTTCCATTTTGATCGAACTGAATTGCTTTTGAATCTTTCCAGGAGAACCAGTCTGTCTCCCACAGGCTTTCTCAATCTTCAAAATATAGTCATTTTTTTTTTTGTACTGGGGATTGAACCCAGGGACATTCTACCTCTGAGGTACATCCCCAGCCCTTTTTATTTTTTGTTTTGAAGCAGGGTCTTGCTAGGTTGCTGAGAGTCTCTCTAAGTTGCTGAGGCTGGTTTTAAATATTTATAAGAAGAATCAGAGCTAATAAACAGGAAAACAAAGAATAAAGAAAGAAAAATGTCCAAAGAAATAAAAGGAAAATTTAAAAGCAGTGACAGGGGAGGGGGAAGTTAAAAAAAGAAGCAAAGTAAGGGTAGAATTCCAACAACATGGAGTACTGGGGCGGCTTATGAAAACACCCTTTCCTGCCTTTCTTAGCAAGATCTTGTGCACAGATGGATAACTAGAGGCTGATCAGTGCAGACCTATTTTTGTTACTCCTTCCCATGGCTAGATAAATTGGATGCAGCCCATGGCTGCTGGACAATATTTGTAGTGCCTAAGGAGAGCCATGAGAGGACTCCGGTCTTGAGGTGCTCAAGAGCCTGGCTCAAGGATGGGTTAGGGAAACCTACACATCTGTCTGCTATTTTGGGAACCTGAATGTAATCATTCACTTGTTCATTTCCTCATTTGTAGTTGTTCATTCATTTAAGAATATATTTATTGAAAACTAAAGGCAATGTGATGGGCACTACAGGAATGTTTTTTTTTTAATTGCGAGCAGAATCTTGCCTAAATACTTCCACATTAAATACCTCTCTGAGTGTTCCACAGGACTCTCAACCTCAGAAAATACAAAACTAAACATCATATGCTTTTCCTACCTCACCTAATTGCCTACTCATTCTCCACCTACAACTAAATCTGTTCTTCCACCAATATCTTGTATTTTTTTTTGTCATCTGAACTAGCAACTTCAAAGTCATTTTTTTTCCTTTTTGGCTTCCTCCCCCTACTATCAGGTACAATTTGCTTCTGATTATATCTCCTCTCTACCTCCATTATCTCTCACCTAGACCTAATTGAGATAGGCTCCTACCCCACTTTTCCTCCATCCCCTTTTAATTCCCTTTTAGCTACACTGTAGTCTGAAAGATACCCCCCAAATACAAGTCTTATCATGTAACTCTGTTGTTAAAAATCCTACGGTTATTTTCCAGGTATGGTGGAGCATGCCTGTAATCCCAGTACTTGGGAGGCTGAGACTAGAGGATTGCAGGTTTGAGGCCAGCCTCAGCAATTTAGCAAGGCTCTCAGCAGCTTAGTAAGATCCAGTGTCAAAAAAGAGGGGTGGGGTGGGAGTGTAGCTTAGAGGTAGACTGCCTCTGGGTTCAATCTCCACTACAAACAAACAAAATCCTTCAGTTACTCCTCATTGCCAAACAGAGAATAAAATCTCTTAAAATTGTGGAGAAATGCCTTCACATCTATTATATTTTTGTATCTATCTACCTATCTAATCTCTTTATTTTTATCTTTTAAATTCTTTTTCATGAATATTTGGTTTGTAGTAAGTTGTGTTTTTCTTGAACTATCTATTAGAAACCATATTTTTACGATGGGCAACGTGGTGCATACATGTGATCCTAGTACTTGGGAGGCTGCAACAGGAGGATCCCAGGTTCGAGGACAGCTTCAGAAACTTAGCAAGATTTCAGCAATTTAGTGAGACCCCATTTCAAAATAAAAAATAAAAAAAATAGGACTGGAAGTGTAGCTTGGAAGTAGAATGCCCCCGGGGTTAATCCCCAGTACAATAAATAAATAAATAAATAAATAAATAAATAGGAAACCATATTTTTAGAACTTTATTTTAAAGGAAGTAGAAAGTGGTTGAATTTGTTTTAGTAAGATAGAAAGAAGACCAGGATGTGATGTACAAGGATGGATGTAATAGCAATTAGAAAAATGAACTGGTCTAGAAACTGAAGAAACTGGGTATGATGATGAAGACAGAGCCTGGAGAGGGCGGAGGAAGGGGAGAATAGTGAGATAACACCTATGAGATAAGATTACTTATGAATTTACCTGAGCTCTTGTGAGTCATCTTATCTGGCTGGTTTCTTGGCATAACACTCACAGTGGACCATTGAAGGGACAGAAAGAGCAAAGAGACATACAGATTTTTTCTTAAAGGTAATATAAGGAGCTTAGTAAAAAAAAGTGAAAATGTAGAAAATTGCTACATAAATAAATAAGAACCATTTGTGTTTGACTTAGTCATTGTATAAAAGAATGTTTCAAAAATATTAGAGCATCTTTTAGTTAACTAGATATTTAAGCCATTTCCTTGATTTAATTTTACAGCATTAATTTGTTGGCAAGCATTTTATAAAATTTGTAGGAATGAGTAAAAGCTAAAGTAAGGAGGTTTTTTTTTTCCTACTTTGAAGTCCTGTTTTATGCAGAGCACTGTATGGAGCCCTGTGGAAATAAATAAACACAAGATAATCCCTGCCCTCAAAGGAAATTATAAACTCGTTGAGGGTTTATAACAAGCAAAACAAAAATCTAGAATTTAGTCAATTAAGTAGAAAATTTAGGCTCCAAACACTTTCTTCTTAAAGGTGCATAACCAAAGCATGAAAAAAGGGATATTTAATTTGCTTTCCTTAATTTATTGCTTACCTACTAGAACTGGAGGCCTCAAAACACTAAACAAAAAGAAAGTATTCATGGGAAATATTCAACATGCAAGACATGCCTGCCAAGAAACCAAACAACCCACACATAGCCAATAAAAGTGAAGCCTCTTACTTCATGCTCTAAATGCCTCCAGACTTGCACTGTGTCAGGGAGAGAACATTCTGCAGCTGTAGGACTTCTTCTTAGAGATGTTTCTGCTAGTTTCAAAATTCTGTAGCAGAAGTCATTACCTAGTGTATCACTCCCAAGCTTCTTAAATAATGAAGGGAATACACAGGGATGTTGCTACTTTAAATCTTTAGGAAGGAAGATGCTCTGTTGAACAAACAGCTACTTTGCAGCCCTTAGTGGTTTCAAAAGATCGCTTTCATAGCTATGCTCAGGATTCATACCATCTAATTAGAAGGATTAAAATCCAATATATTGTAGCTTCAGAATATGGGCAAGGACAGATAATTTGTCATGTTTGGCTTTGGAATCTTCAGTCAAAATACCTGTCATTTAAAAGAAGAGTAATTTAAAATGTTCTTCTGCTATGAAACTGTAGATAGAGGATATTTTCCAATTCTGTGATAAAGCAAAATTTGTGCAAAAATTTAATTTTGAGCTTTTGTTTGTTTTCTTACATATAGCACAAGCAGAACCATCACTCACTGGTGCGGGGACAAATTATTAATGTCTAGAGTGCAGTTTTAAAAGTTGTTTATCTTCTTCTTTGTTCTTCATTTTTTCTCCTTATGCTTACAAATGATCCTTAAATGTTTCTTGTCTCTCTTTAATGTTTAAAAGATTATCCTATACTAAGTAGACAAAATAAAAGACCGCTATAGTGGAGGCATTTATTGACAACCTAATTTCTATAAAAAGTAATAGAGAGCTGGACATGGTAGTGTTCGCTTGTAATCCCAGTATTTGGGAGACTGAGACTGGAGGATCACAGGTTCGAGGCCAGCCTCAGCAACTTAGTAAGACCCTGTCACAAAATAAAAAATAAAAAGGAATGGGATTGTAGCTTGGGGGTAGAACACCCCTGGTTCAATCCAGAGTACCAAAAAAAAAAAAGAAAGGTAATAGAGATTTAAATTTAGAGAAGAGGCATATTCATATTGAAATTACAAAAATAAATTTTGCTGCTATGTAAAAGGGTCATAATAAGATGTGTCCTGTATCTCCTGAGTATGGCCTGGGCATAGTACCTTGCATCTAACCAGTAGCATATAGGAAAAAGAGTACTTCACCACGCACCAACCCGAGACACCACCGCAACCAAGTGACAAAGGTAACATCATCAGTAATAATTCATGCTTCTATTATGTACCTCTTGCTATGGTGTGATGAAAATGTATTTTTCCCCCAAACCATATCCTCAGTCTAAAAATTTGAAAAATATCACACAAGCCCAAATCGAGGCATTCTACAAAATACTGACCACCATTCAACACCGTCTAAGTCATGGAAAACAAAAGACTGAGAAATCACCACAGGTTGGAGCTGACTAGGAGACCAGATGACTAAATGGAATCAGTATTCTGGATTCAACTCTGGAACAGAAAAACAGCATTAGTGGAAAAACTGATAAAATCTGAGTAAAGTCTAGTTAATAATAATATGCCAATGTTATTCTTAGTTTTGACAAATGGACTATGGCTATGTAAGATGTTGACTTTAGGGAAAGGTAGGTATACATATATGGAAATTCCCTGTACTGTCTTTGTAACTTTCTGCAAATCTGAAATTATCTCTCCCCCCCAAAAATTGATTCAACAACAACAACAATAACCACACACACACACACACACACACACACACACACACACACTCAGGACTTAATTTTATTCTAAAAAAGATCAAGAAACCCTGTTACCCCAATTGGATCCTTCTCATGGATAAATTAAACAGCATTTTACTAGTTTCTTGGTATTTAAATCTGGACTTGATTATTGAGTTCCTACGAGATGTTAGTTGCATTAGAAAATTAAGCAGCCCAAGTAAGACTTTTAGATTTACCTTTATGCTACTCAGGTTTTCTTGTTATTTTTTGAAAACTGGTAAGCCATAGGA
The DNA here is from genome assembly GCA_004027185.1 of Glis glis. Taxonomy (NCBI): domain Eukaryota; kingdom Metazoa; phylum Chordata; class Mammalia; order Rodentia; family Gliridae; genus Glis; species Glis glis. Next base: position 54,336 of record PVJS01002511.1, on the reverse strand, counting down.
ACATTTTAAAGCATTACATTCATACATAAGAAAGAAACTGACGCCCAGTTTATTATCAGACCTGTAACAAAAGTACACTCCATGTGACTCCTGGGCTACAGTTCTTGCAGCCACACCACACTATGGAGTGTGTGCTAGACCACCTGCACAACTCCACAGGTTTGTGATACATTGGGTGGAGAAGCCCTCCACTCTCGGTGGGATTCCAAGGAGGCAATAAAGATTTCTAGCCTCTACCAGAAATCTACTAAATTGCTAGAGATTGTGGGAATTTTTCTATCATAACTTTATAGAAAAATTTGCTACAACCTTGATGAAGATTTGATTATCCTTTTTACAACTTAGTTTAATTGCTGGAATCATTAGAGTTGTGAATTATATATAATAACAAAATTACTTGCAATGTTCTTTTTAAGGTTGCTGTACTGGATAGATTATGGGATGACATCTAATGATCCCCCTATAATCCTTTTGTGTAATTCCCAGGAAATCAGTGTGGACTTGATTGAGTGACTCCTCCCCTAGTGAACACAGTATAGCACATGTGGTGGGATGTCACTTCTTACTTCACATTATAAAAGACTGTGGCTTCATTCAGGGAATGCTGATGCTCTCTCATTCTGTCTTGAATTTCTCACAGCTTTGTGGAATAGGGCTTCCTGTGAAGAGACTCACCTGAGAATGGACCAGGTCCTACAACAACCATGGAATGAGCTTGGGAGTGGATCCGCCTGACCCCCTGCCACCACTCCATTGAGCTGTGACCGCAGCCCATGGGAAAACTCCAGGCAGAGCCATCTAGCCAAACTATACCTGAATTTATCATCTATTGAAAATGTGCAGATCTGATGAATAAAATACTTTAAGTGACTTGATGTACATATACAAAATTATCAATGCCAATCTCAGTATTGTGCATGGGGAAAAGGAGGGATCAGGGAGGGAACTGGGTAGGAGTTGGGGGGAAGCTCACCAAGTGCTGTGTGCATGTATGTCTGTATCACTTTGAATTTCATCATGATGTGTGATTATGATACACCAATAAAAAAAGAAAATGTGAGATAACAAATGTCTATTATTTATTTATTTTGTACTGGGGATTGAACCTAGGGACATTCTATCTCCAAACTACACCCCCAGCCCTTTTTATTATTATTTTTAACTGGGTCTTGCTAAGTTGCTGAGGCTGGCCTTGAACCTGCTATCCTGTCTCAGCCACCCAACTACTGAGATTACAGGCATGCACCACCACACACAGCTATGTCTATAATTTTTAAGCTGTTAAAGATTGAGTAATTTGTTATGCAACAAAAATAGCATGCAGTTGATTAAAGATGGGGGATTTCAACTGGATACCTACATTTACTTAATGCTGAGGATGTTAATATTATACCTGATATTATTATTATTATTAGTAGTAGTAGTAGTAGTAGTAGTAATAGTAGTAGTATTTGTGGTTCTAGTTAAAAAGCCAGGACTTTGTGCATGCTACACTGGTGCTCTACCACTGAGCTACATCTCCAGCCCCTGAGGGTATTACTATTGATGTCTATTTTAATCTCTTTCAAAAGATTGATATTAGATGAGTATAAATTGTTCTCTTACTTGATTTTATTTTTTGAGAGGTATGGTTTATAATTTTCTTTATAATCTAAAAATATATTTTGGGGACCCTCATTTTTTCATTTGCTATTTTTGTTCTTAAGGTCATCTTTGGGACTTCAGAATTAAAACTGAGAATAGAAATTGAGCTTCAGGGGTTTTCTGTTGTTGTTGTTTGGTTCTGGGTATGGAAGCCAGAGGAATTCTACCTCCAAGCTGTGACCGCAGGCCTATTTTATTTTTATTTAAAAACAGGGTCTCTCACTAAGTTGCTGAGAGCCTGGCTAAGTTGCTGAGGCTCAACTTGAACCTGTGATCCTCCTGTCCCAAGTACTGGGAGTATGGATATATACCACCATGCCCGGAGAGCTTCAGTTTTACTCTATGCATTTTAAATTTTTAATTAGATTAAAACATGTCTTTATGCTAGAAACTGTTTATTTTAAAATGTGAATTACCTGACATATTTATTTGAACTTATTGAAGGGGAAAGCATGGTAGTGTTTCATTTTTAACAGCACCACAGATTAATACCTTAATTGACATAGGAGCTCATGTGATGCTTTGAAAAATACCTGCTCTTTCTTTTTGTTCTTTCTATTATAATTAAATCATCCTTTTGCATATTCAAAATTTTTCAACATGGCTTTATTATTTACTATTTAACATGCATATTTCCAGCTTTTGAGACTGAATTAAGTATTATACTATCATGTATATGTTATATCTAAGCTTCAAACATATGTAAACATGTGTGTATATATGCATAAATATACACATATGTGTGTTATACACATAGAAGTACATACATATTTCATTCTACATTACCTTTCTGACATGACAAAAATAACAAAGAAAGCATGCTCAAATTTTATTTCCATGATTCTAAGTCAGGAATATATATTGGGATCTTCTAGAAATTTTCTCAAATAATACATATTCAGCATGTAGAAGAGGGATATGTGAGTTTAGACAAATTTTCCCAGATGATTCTGCTGTTCAGTCTCAAGTATGGGAATGTACTTCTAAGGAATTTTTCTGTTTCCTCTTTGAAGTCAGAGATTTTTATGATTTGCTAAGTTCAAATATATACACTAGGACTTATAGGACTTATTCTTATGGAAGATTTATGATGGGACATACCTAAGATATTAAGCATGGATCTGCCTTCAAATGACTCACAGTCTAGGAGAAAGGAGAGAAAGTAGATATCTAGAATTTTGTGTCTTATGCATAGCGCCTTTCAACTCATGGTCCACAAGAAGAGTGAGTCATCTCTGCCTGCCTTAATAGTTGGCTTGACCAGTGAAGCATGAACATTTTAGTCCCTGTCATGACATTTTCACTAAATTACTATAATTTTGTCATGTTTGCCTTTCATTTTGAGGTATGGACCATTATTAATTTTAGTGTGATCAATAGATACCAAAACAAGTAGGGTTTTAAGCACAGACATGAGGATGATGGATATAGAAAATTACTCATTGGAGTGAAATGTTATATGAGTGTAAGAAAGATTCAGAAGGACAAAATAAATCAGTCAACAGGTGATCAATATTATCCATGCATTCAAGGATGAGGAATAATTTCAGATGACATAAAAATACACTATGGCTAGAAAGATCTGCATTAATATGGAATACCCATTGTTTTGATGCTTTCTCAAGTGAGGAGACTCTGAGAAGGTACAGATGAAAGAGCTGTGGGTGAAATTTGTTCTGGATGCTAGGATGATTCACAGGCTGAAGGACAGCTGCCCTTTCTGCACATCATCATGACTCGCACATGCTATCTGAAAGGACGAGACTTGCTATGATCCTTAACAAGAGAGTCTGTCTAGGTCCATTTTGTGCTCCTCTAACAGAATACCAGACACTGGGTAATTTATAAAGACAAGACATGTATTTGATTAATGGTTCTGGAGGCCGAGAAGTCTAACACTGAGGGCTCACATACAGTGAGTGCCTGGGCACTCTGTTATTTCATGGTGGGAGGCAAGAATGTGAGAAAGAGGAAGGGATCAAACCCACAGCCTCAAGCCTTTTTATAGCTGACATTAATCCAGAGCTTTCAGGAGCTAAACATTTCCCTTTAGTCCCCATCTTCCAACCCTGTGGCAATGAGAATTGAGTTTCCAACACGTAGCCCAGTGTGGTGGCACAAGCCTGTGATACCAATACTTGGGAGGCTGAGACAGGAAGATTGCAGGTTTGAGGCCAACCTCAGCAACTTGGCAAGACTCTTTTAAAAAATTAATAAAACAAAATAAAATAGAGCTGGGGGTGTAGCTCAGAGGTAAAATGCCCCCGTAGTTCCCAATACCCCCCAAAAGTTTCTAGCATGTGCCCTCTGGGGACACATTCAAACCAAATAGAGGCATTACCCACAGAAACACATTAAAATATAGATGAAACTGGCCTCTTTGGAGAAAAAAATATGGCTAATGGCCATATATCTGAAAGGAGGAGTAGCGTATGAGTGTTTTAAAGCTTCGAAGGACTCCAATAAGTACACATTCATTTTGTGAACATACAACTGAAGTCTGTGAGCTAACAACCCTCTAGACTTTAGCATAAAAGAGCTTCTGGTAGAGTAGGATTTAAGTACAAGTTTCAGAGAGATATTTATAGTTTAGAGCAAGCAGAAAACATGCTTAGACTACCTTCCCACATGAGGTATTGACAGCCCCACTGAAGACCCATCTGTGTCTTGGACCGTGGCACAGCCCAGGGGTCTCTTTCCTTTGAACACATCATCCCAGAGTCAGCTCCCTAAGCCTCTCCCTGCTGGCTTTCTGCATGTTCATGGCCACGCTCTGGCCTGCACTTGATAAATTATCTATTACAATTCACTTCATCTTCTACTTACTTTGCTTCCCAATTTCTTTAGCTGCAAATTCCTTGACCACACATTTAAAAATAATAAAATGTAGCCTGTCATGGTGGCACATGCCTGTAATCCCAGTAGTTGGGAGGCTGAGACAGGAGGATCACAGGTTCAAGACCAGCCTCAGAAACTTAGTGAAACTCTCAGCAACTGAGTGAGATCCTGTTTCAAAATAAAAAATAAAACAAGCCCGGTGGTGTAGCTTGAAGGTAGAATGCTCCTGGGCTCAATCCCAAGTAACACACACACACACACACACACACACACACACACACACACGCATATTTGATGGAGGGATGGCCATAATGTTCTTTATTCTCTACTGGATCATAAAAAAGCCTACTAGGCACAAATACACTCTGTATAGGCGAAGTCATGATTTCTACATGTCGAAAAGATTTTATAAAAAGCAGTATTTTCTCCTATCCTATACACTGAATGTTTTCATATATTATCCAAAGAGATATGTACACAATATTTCTTTGTTTTATAATAAGAAATAATGGTATGGATGTAATAATCTCAATTTAACTACAATTTAGTGGGTCACATGGACATTATTTATAAGAGTAGAAAACATGAAGATAAAATATAAAAGTCATAGACTAAGCCTTTTAACTCACAAACAAATGTGACATTGTTTAATTTACAAGTAGCCTGGAAAGGGTGGGTGGGTATTTATCATATTCCTTCTAAAGTTTCTAGCTGAAGTAGTAAAGGACTATGTAAATCCTTTTCATTTTTGTCAGCAAAAATGATTTCATCCATTGCTACAATTCAGTCAGTTTCAGGCTGAAGCAAAGCAGCTGTTCCTACCATGTAACCCTGCTTTGTAGTTGAGGATAGAATATAGAGAAAGACCTCAACTGTGATGGAGGAGGGATCCATACTCAAAAGTGTTTGGTGGTATAAAGTAAAGAATGTTTTATACTAAGTCACCCACACTAACCATTTTTTTTATGTGTGTGTGTGTTTCTGGGGATTGAACTCAGGGGCATTCTACCTCTGAGCTACACCTACGGATATATTTTATGTTTTATTTTGAAACAGGGTCTTGCTAAGTTGATGAGCCTGGCCTGGAACCTTTGATCCTCCTGTTTCAGCCTCCCAAGTACTGGGATTACAGGTGTGTGCCACCATATCCAGCCTTTCACACTAACCATTTTTAACCAACAAATTTTGAGTCCCAGTATAATTTCTAGATAGAGTAACAAGTAACCCAAGATTCAGTTAATAACCCTTATGAAGGACACAGGGAACACTAGGTCATAATAGGTGTTTCATAATTTTGATCCCACACACTTCTCCATTCTTGTGTTCTGTGCTGTAAGCTCCATGTCTCTTGGTTTCAGGTCAGAAAGTCCACATGGTCTGGGGTGGCTCCTCCATTCTGTGCTGCCCTGGACAATCTCTCAATGAAGCAAGCAGGACCAGCTGCAGGGATCACCTGTTTTGTTCTCCTCTTAGGAATTGCTGTTCTTCTTTGCCTAATGTTCAGGGTCTTCAAAACTGTTGTTTCGTTTATTTTATCTGGTTTGGGTTGATTAAGTTAGGACAGTAAATCTAGTACCTCCTATTTCACATTGGTCAGAAGTAGAAGTCTTGTTCTGTTTTCCTAGTTTGTACTATTTCTATTTCTAAATCAACTGTCAGTTTGATCTATTTTGAATTTTTTTTTTTTTTTTTTTGCTGTACTGGGGATTGAATGCAGGGGCGTTCTACCTCCGCGCTACGCCCCCGGCCCTATTTTTTATACTTTATTTTGAAACCGGGTCTCATGAAGTTGAGGAGGGCCTCACTAAGTAGAGAGAGAGAGAGAGAGAGAGAGATAGGGAGAGAGAGAGCTGAGGCTGGCCGCGAACCCGGATCCTCCGGTCTCCGCCTCCCAAAGTACTGGGATTACAAGCGTGCGCCACCACACCCGGCCTAATTTGAATTTTTAAGTTTGATCTATTTTGAATTTTTAAGTTTGCAATGGGATACAGAATGATGTTCATTTTCTTTTTCCACAGATATCTGATTATTCCAGTGCCATTAGTTTAACAGATATTTCTTTCCCTATTAAATTTACTTGATAACTTGGATGAAAATCAATTGACCATCCATATGCTGGTCTAGGTTTAAAACCATTATTCTGTTCCATTGACCTATTATTTCTTTATTAATTTAAATATTCTTTAAGTATTTTTATTGTTAATGTAGAGTCTTGCATATATTTTGCCAGATTTATTCTTAGATTTTTGAGGGTTTTGATGCTATAGTAAGTAGTATTTTTAAAATTTCATTTTCTAATTGTTGTTAGTATATAAAAGTACATTTAATTTAAGTCTAGTAGCATTTTAGTAGATTACATAGGATTTTTACACACATAATCATGTCATCAATGAATAATGAGATTTAATTTCTCCCTAACTCATAGTTTTGCCATTTATTTCTTTTTCATGTGCATGGACAGGAATGGAAATTTTTTCCTGTCTCAATTTTAAAGAAAAAAGATTTAATATTTCATCATTAACTGTAGGCTTTTAATATCTAACCTAATCAATTTTAGTATAAAATTGAGTTCCTTTTTCTTCCTAATTTACTAAAAGTTTTTATCATAGATGAGTATTAGATTTTATTATATACTTTTTCTGCATCTATGGAAATAATCATGAGGAAATAATGATTATGGAAATATATGGAAAAATCATATAATAATAAATTACACAGATTGATTTTTGAGTATTAGACCAATATTGCTTTACTAGGATATACCTTACTTGATCATGAAGTATTATTCTTTTTACTTTTTTTTTTTTTGCTGTGTTTGATGTGTCAACATTTTGAGAAAGATTTTGTATCTATGATTATGAGAAATAGTTCATTGTTTTAGCAATATTTTTCTGGTAATTTTTCCTGCTTTTTGTATCAGAGTAATACTAGTGTTCTAGAATGAGTTGGGAAATACCTTTTCCCCTTTCTCTGTCTCTCTCCCCTCTTCCCTCTCTCCTTCTCTTCCTTCTCTTTCATTTTGGAAAAGGTTTATGTAGAATTTGTTTTATTTCTTGATTGATTGAGGTACTTTAATATGGAGTTTTGTTGGAGAGATAGGCATATAAAAATAATTTTTCACACATACAGTAATAGGCTATTCAATGAATGTTAGCTTTTCCTTTTTTTTTTTTTTTTTGCGGTACCGGGGATTGAACCCAGGGGCGTTCTACATCCACACTATGCCCCCGGCCCTATTTTTTTTTTTTTTTGCGGTACCGGGGATTGAACGCA
>PVJS01002511.1:6317-46481 GCA_004027185.1 Glis glis | reverse complement strand
TATTGGAGACTAAGTAAAATTGGTGCTGGATATAATGTTATGGACCCTGGGGTAGATGGAAATTCTGGAAGGTGAGTAGAGACAGATAGCAATTGTATCAAGTACCTGTTTGATCTTCCTCTGAGATGCAGTGTCATGTTTTCAGAATCATGAAGGCAGGAAAACATAAGAAATTAAGTGAGAATTTTTAAGAAGGAGAAAAATACAACTAACATAATTATGAAAAACTTGGTCAGAGCTACCAGGAGACATATGAGTACATGGGACTGATATATTGGCTTGTGTTCTGATAGAGACCTTTATGAACTTAACATCCTTATGCTTATTTTGTCTAGTAAATCCCATCTTTAAAAGTCCACATTCTTTGGAGGTAGGCATTTTCTCAAATGTCTTAAATGGAAGAGGTTATTTTGTCTAGCTAAGTATTTTAATTCGATTTTAAAATGCTGAGATCTAATAATGCTAGAATTCTACTAGGCACAGGTAACAGTGGATCAAGACAAAGTCCTTACTTTCAGGAATCCCACAAATCAATAGGAGAAGAAATAATGTAAATAAACTAATGCAAGTTAGATCTGATTTCTTTAGGAAGGATGATCTTATAGTTGAATTGATTGCATAGAGCTATTTGTAATTTGATAACATTATTGATTGATGACTTAATAAATTTATTATTTCAGCAACCATTAACTTGATACTGTGTCCTTGTAAAGTAGTATCAGAATCATACTACTCCTTTAATCTGAATACATGTCCATGGAGCAACCTTTTGACTCTCCATTTCCCCTTTGGGAAGAGAACATGCCAACCACTTGATAAGGATACTGTGATCTATTTGGAAAAGATATTTTTTCAGAGCAAACAAATGTGTTGCAATGTGGGAAAATTTTTTACAACCTAGTATACTTGATTAATGGGAAGTAGCTATCTGTAGCTTGATTATTCCAGATTAAAAAAATAAAATCAAGTCCCCACATGGACTAAATTGAAAAGTAGCTGTAAAAGAAAGTGTTCTCTCCTGTGTTGAAGCTGTGTGCACCTCAGCCCACATCAGTCCACCTAAATCCTTACTTCTACATTTCACCTGCAACACTTTCATACATAGTATTAGTCACAGCATTCAATTGCAGTTTGATTTAAATTATTTGATAAAATGGATTACTCATGAAATGCAAAATTTATATTATCTGATTGATATGTATTGCCTTTTCCATCAGAAAAACTAAAAATAATTGATGACCTACAATGAATACCTTTTTAACTAGCTGATCATGGGAATTAGATTTAACTTTACAGTGAATTTGTACTTAGAAAAGATCTAAAATATATTTTGAGGTATGTAAAAGGAGAATTAATGTATGTCAGGAACAGAAAAATAAAAGTCTAGGAAATTTTGAACCATATACTACTTTGCTCTATAAAAAAAGAAAAACTAATGAAATAGATTCCACCGGCAAACAAAGAAAAACACCCACATTCTATTCTGATTCATAATGGAAGAGTACAAAGGAGAACACAGTACTTTTGAATTACTGAATGATATTGGACTGATCCACTGTCTTCTCAAAGTGCATTTCTTGTGATTTCAGAGCAATCTGAGAAGGTCAGAGCTGATCATTCTCACTGACTGCAAAGTAATCGAAGACAGCCTCTAATTGTGAGATTAAATGAACATATGGCCAGTAACCTCAGATGAAAAATAATTAGGTAGACTTCTGTTTTAGAAAGATAATTTTTATCAAAGATGGTGAAGGAACTGAGAAAAAAATTGAGAATGACTTTTGCTTTTCATTTAGGCAAATTGGTATATAAACATAATACATACTGTTATATAATTATATGCAATATAATTATATATAATCTTTAATAATTATATTATACACTATTATATATAATACACATAATCTCAATTATTTAAATTTTACTTAGACTTTAGATGTACTTTTGGGAACTAATTAAAAGATTTTTAAAAAGACATTTAAGAAGGCTTTGTGTGTACTGTTAAAAGATAGGTATCAGGGACATTTTCTTATCACTTTAATCTTTATAACGGTACCGAAACCTGTGACTCAGGTGTCAGATTCAGCTCTTGAATCTGAATTTAATTGACCTTCTTGTTTTTGAAGATTATTACAGCCCAAAGATAATTTCTGCGAGACTGGCTTTTGTATTTTTCAGTAAGAGTAGAACCTGTCTAAAGATTAATAATTAGACATATGAAGTCCTTTAGAGAATGGTAAATATCACTTAGATAAATATTTTAAATACAGTAGATAACACATGCTTTGCAGGTCCATAGTCCAAGTGAAGAGCTAAATCGAGAACCCACTATGCTTAGCAAGTGGTTTTTACCCTTTTTCTCCTCCCAATTCCATTAAAATGCCAGAAATTTGTTTCATAGGAAAAAAAAGATCCATAGTTGCATTGCAAATAAAAAGTGACGTCTGTCAATACAATTGAAATTTAAACTGTGAATATTTTCTGGAGAACAGGAGTTTATTGACAGATAATCCAGATTGGGGAAACCAGAAAGAGTACAATAGAGTCAAAGGAGACTTCTTAGATATGTTGGGAAAAGTTTCAAATTCAGTTAGCAGGTGGGGAAAGAGAGTTTGTGAAATAGTAATCAGTTACTTATTTGGTCTGTCTGTAAGCAAACGGGAACAAAGTGGCTCTCTACAGCTACCTCACTGAATGCCTGAGCAGAGCAGTGGCATTTGTTCCCTAATGAAGCCAGAGAATGTCTTCCTAAAAAAACTAAGTAGACTGCAAAGGATGGGCTAGTATAGCCAGTATGGCATTTGTCACTTGAGACAGAAGCAAAGCTGACTTCCAGGTACACCAAAGCTTCATAGCCATACAGAGGAGATTTAAAAGGAAATGTCTCTAAAATTGAGGAAAAATGCTGAAATGCTCCTTTCTCAGAGTAATATTGTTATTTTGGCATTTGAGCAGTCTGCCTGCTTTCTCCCTGGCCACGTATCCTAAAATGATTCCTATCAGTTGGCATGGCATTACCTATTTGCTGACAAAGATTCTTTGCTTGGCCAAACTTTAGTCAGCCTCCTGAATTTTCTTCTAGACCCATCTGTGCACTTTCTTGTAAAATCCAGTTTTAGCAAAAATGCCTGCTGAGTCAGTTTAACCAGAACTCCCCATCTTGATAACAGATCATCCTCGATACCTGATCAGGTTCTTCATCCCCCAGTCTCTCAGGTGACTTCTGATCACACCTGTCTTCTGCAAGAATCCTATTAGGCTGGTTTGGTCAGAATCCCCTACCCCTGATGTTTCTTTCCTCTTAGTTATTTTCCATCCATTGACTCCCACCTTGCTCTTTGGCTATAAATTCCCACTTGCCCTCCCTGCATTCAAAGTTGAGTCCAATTTCTCTCCCTCCACTGCAAGACCCTATTGAGGTGGTCTCTGTACCTACTGTGATGGTCCTGAGAAAAGTCTTCTTTACCATGCTTTATCAAGTATCACTGAGTGATTTTCTTGTTAACATTACATAGAGAATAAAGCAGTCTTGCTTCTTTCAGAGAAAGGCTTTGGTGGAAAATATTTCCAGTCCTAAGCAGAAAAGGTATGATAGCCATCAAGTTTTTTCTTCATAATTGTTAATTGACAACTAAAGATTATCAGAGAGTTTAAGACAATCTGTACCTACATGCAAAGAAACAAGCTAAAGAATTAGAGGAAATAGAAGTAATTCAATGATCAGAAGGAAACTTGAAAACTATTCTGATCACATTCTCAGAAAGGTTTGCATGCACATTAAAGAAATATAAAATAAACAAAGGAAAAATAGGCAGCTATTAAAACCAAGTAATATTTTTTGTAATTAAAATACTCTTACTGAAAAATTTATAATTTAAAATCAACAGAAAGTTTAAATATCAATTCAATGATCTATTCTGAAAGATAAAGTTGACAAACTCACAAAACAAGTTAAAAAGATGGGAAGTATGAATAGAATAGTGAGGAATCAGTGAAAATCAATTCAGGAACTCTTGTATTTTTATAGGAGTTTCAGAAAAAGAAAATTTAGAAATCATTTAATATTAGAAAGTGAAAACTGGTGTTAATCAAATACAAAACAAGTCTTCAAACTGAAAGAGCCAACTAACTGGTGATATTTCAGAACTCTAAGGATATTGAGAAAGTTACAGAAATTTCTAGAAAGAAGGAATAACAGGATACCAGAGGGTACAAAACAGCGATTTAACAACAAGAACCAAAGAAAGGAAGGCAGTGGCTTCTGATTTTGAGGCCTGAGGAACTGACCATGTTAGCAAAGAAAGATTTGTTAGCAAAGCATCACAGCAAACAGGACAAAGACTCAGGATGGCATACGTCTAAAAGGCTACTAGTGCTCTGAATAGAATGTACTGCTGAACTTCAGGGACTCAGGGGTGGCCTCTGACTCAGGCCTGGAAGCACAAATAAGAGTTTACAAAATGTCCCCAAATCAGAAACAAATATGGCGATGGACTTATTGTAGGTGATCGAGATTCTTCACTTCTTTTGTTCCTTACTGAAGCTTTCCGTTTTACTCCCAGTGTCTTATTTATGCTGTGTTCTTACCTCTATAAGAGACTCCAATTTCTTGTAGTAAAGAGATCATATAACTTAAATAAATAAAAACATTTAGTTTTTCAGTTAAATTTAAAAAGCAGCAGGTTGAAGCTTTTATATTTTAAAGGAACTAAATAAAAACAATTAAATGTGCTCCTCAGTTTTTATAGAAGTTGTTGACTTCAGTGCCAGAGCCTTTAGTCCATAATGTTAATGATTTAATTACTTAGATGGAATGATACTATTAGTGAAGGAATATAATCAACTAAGACTCTTGAACAAGAAACAAAATCTTCTCTAGATTTACCATTCAAATTACAGGCTTTCTATTTATGCCCAGACAGGAATGATAAAGTAAGATTAAGAAGGGACATCTTGTGTGAGAAGGATGAAAAGAGGTCTGCAGTGTATCCCTGACAATTCTGGGAGCCTAATTTGTCACCTGAATGTTTATGAGTAAAGAGGGAAACAGGATGATGAAATCTGAAAACAATTTGGTGTGCTTTTTCATTTTTCAAGGACCATGGATTTCCATAAATTATTTTTAGATAAAGACGCTTTAAATTGATGACACAAAACCGTGGCAAATCTATTAGTGAGTCACTACATTGATGAGCAAGCTTTATTGAGTACATCATGTCGCAGAACTCTGGGTTGGCTATTTTAGGGAAGGTGTTGTCAATATCTGTGCTGATGACTACCTTTGGGAATAAACTGGTGACATTTAGAGTTTCCAAAATAAAGCCAAGCGTGTTTCAACATTTTCCAGTTACATGTTCATTTCAAATCCTTATCATCACAATATTTGGAAATTAGAGCTTATGGTTAAATAATGAAATTTACTTTTGCGTCAGGAAAAAATTAATTTTAATAACACTGCTTGTTCAGATATACATAAAATTTGGGTAAAATAGGTTATTTGGGGGCCCTCTGCACCCAGTTACATTGAGTTGGGCTTCTTGAAATTAACTTTATTTCTTTTCACTTAGATGGTATAGAACCGGCTGGTGGCCATTCAAATATAAATAAATGCTAGTGTTTGGAGGCAGAGGGGCTTTGTAATTGCAACCCTTATCTTAGAAAAAAAGAATATCTTTTCTGAAAATCTGACCATAAGGGAAACCTTGAAATCCATCCCAACATCAGTTTTCTGTGTCTTTGGCAAAAAAGAGAAAGAGAGAGAGAGAGAGAGAGAGAGAGAGAGAGAGAAAGAGAGAGAGAAAGACTTGGTTGAGACAGAGATAAAAGATAAAAGATTTACATAAGGCATCAGATTCTGAGAAAAGGAATTGCTTAAAGGTACGAGAGAATGTAATTTAGAAGACCTTTTGGTTTTACCACTTAAGAAGGGAAAATTGTTACCATTTAAATAAACCTTGATGTTTACAGGTTGGTAATTTATGTAATCGCTTGGACAGAAAGCCTCAATCCCTTCTGCTCAGGGCATTCGGGCAATCTGACCTCTTAAAAAAACCATCTCCACTGATGGGAACTTATGTTAATTTTCTTCCTCTACCCTCTCTGGCTTGCAGTTTTCCCTTCTGCAGGATGAGGCTGCCCATCTCCATGACCTCAAAGCCTTTCCAGCCCTAATGGTCAAAATGTTTTCCAATTCACTTGTTAGTTTATCCCCCCTAACATAACCCATATTTACTAACATTTTAAAATAGCACACATTATTCATTAGTCATTGTTTGCACAGCTACCTAAAATGCCCATATGTTTATTTGTGTCTCTATTGTCTAATTTATACCAGAACTTCTCTGAAGGCAAGGACCATGTCTTATTTGATCCTAGCACGAACCCCATGAAAACAGGTGTGGCACTAGAGAATATTATGCTAAGTGTCATCAGCCAGTCTCAGAAGGTCAATGGTTGTATGTTTTCTCTCATATATGGAAACTACAGTGAAAATAGGAAACACAAGGGACTTTAAATAATATGGAGAGAGACCTGTAAAATAGTGAAAGTGGATTTGAGGGAGGGACTTAGTGAGGGGGAGTGGGAGGATTGAGGAAGGAAACAGTTCAATTAATACTATGGCAATGTCTACCAATTCCACTAACATGTACAGGGAGGAAGGAAGGGGGAGCGGGGTGGGATGTGGAGGGAAATAAGCTAAGAGCTGTGTGCACGTATGTTTTTATCACACTGAACCTCTCTATGATGTATAATTGCAATGAACTAATGAAATAAATTTTAAAAATACATATACAAATAATAAATAGTGTGTATGTGCATGTTCATAGATTGATTAAAGGCATAGTTTTCAAGTTCAGAGACAAAAACGTTCATAAATACGATGGTAGGAAAGCAGAAGAAAGAAAACAGAACTGGAGACTGAGGAGAAAGGAGACACTTATTTTAAACTAAGATTTCCATTTTCTTAGACTTTATAGTGTCTTGATGTTTTATCCAAATATGCCAAAGTAAAGGAAGCAGAACATAAATCTTCTACCTACTAACATATTCTGGATTTATGTCATTTGCTATTTTTCCAAAGAGTCTGAAAATTTCCAAGGGTAGAGCCATTAATCAGCTACTGAAGAGACAGTTGCAGTAAAGAAAGAGGAAACTGCTTTTTTTTCTCTTAATTTTCTCCGCTATCTTCTCAAAAAACAATTACAGAGGGTTTCAAAGCATGCCTGGAATTAAGAATATATCCATTCACAAATCCATAAAAGCTACAGAAGGCAGGATTCTAGTTTTAATATGCAAATTATTTTGAGGATCACAGTACTTGAATTAGATATAAAAGCCCCTGACTAGCTCTATGACTAGAGGTCCAGGACATGTCTATTGGGGTAAAAATTGCATAATAAATTGTCAAAGGGTCAGGTCTAGTTACTTTCTCGGTTTTATGATTCCTGCTCTCTTTTGGATACCATCCATCATCACCACGTTAGAAAATATCATATTAACAAGACATTTGGTAAGACAACTATCATCTCATTTGAAGACTAACTCAGATGACCGTCTCTCATTACTACCATCTGGGTGGCTATCCTCAGTTGCTTCAAATTATCATTTAGAGAACACGTCATCTGTGATGTGTCTTCCACCATCCTCCTTTGTAGGGCCCCTCTCCGGTCTGGGATAACTGCCGGTCACTTGGCAAATATGCACCATTGTGGCACCTTCTATTTCCATCTATCTCAATGGGATTATCTCTTGGCTTCTCCATCTGTAGGCTTCCTGAGAGCACAACATGATGTGTTTACTTAGTAAATATTATCTGGCACTGATTCTAGGACATTCATATAGAGGATGTTTAATACATGCTGTATAAATTACAATTGAGATAAGTGAATAAATTTTACCTACTGCCTCTAAAGTTATCTAATTTGATCTAACCGTTGTATTGGAATAATTTAGAAATTATATTCTGTTTATGTTTTACTTTTCTTCTTACACTATTTTGTCCACACAAATTCCTAACAAAATAAATGTAAACTTATTCACAGAAACAAGCTGATTAATTCTACTTATAATGATTCTCACAATCATAAGAAAAAAATGTGGTTACATAAAAAAGCAACAAACACTCTAAGATACAGACCTGTTCCACCATTCTAATCAGTCCAGTAATTTCTGTACTTCTAAAAATACCTTCTCTCATTAAAATGCCCAGCTCCCATTGCTCTGAGGCCCCGTGTCTTTTATCCTCTGCTCTGTCACCATAGGGCAGACTTTGGTATCTAGTGGACTTAGCTTATGGGTATTTCAGTTAATAGGAAACATTTGTAAAAGAAACTTCTCATCTTTTTGAGTACTTCACTCAAATTGTTAACAATAATGAAGTCTTCAGAAAAACAAAGAATTATCAGCAATCGCAATATGCACATTGACCACATCTTCTATGTTTTCTGATTCAGTTTATATTTCAACTATCTTATTCTATTTTCCCACCAGTAATCCATACTTAGAATAACTTTATTGGTTTATTCCATTATTGTCATACATATAGCTATACAAATTTTGAACCTAATTGAGAAGGAGGTAAAATGTAGGTAGCCAGATGTTTTTGGAACGAAAAAATAAATGAATGGGCATATTCTACATATTTGTTTTCAAAGGCAGAAGAAAATTGAGTGGGACAATCATCATCATTAACAAATAATACATGATTGCCAGATTTCTTAAAAGTAGCCAAATATTGATTGGAAAAAATTTTTGAAAGGCAAAATTAAACTATTCTCCAATATTTTAAGATATTCATGAGCTAATTTTTAATGCTAAGAACAGATAGTTTCATTTAATGTTTAGAACAGATATCTTCTAGAATGTAGAATGGTGTTTTTGAGAAATATTAGAGTAAGTGAAAGAAATTTTAGTATTTTCAAGTTCTGTTCTACTAGTCAGATTAATTAGTTTTGGCCAGCACAAATATTTTTTGAGTATTCAAAAAATATTTGAACAAAGGATCAATTAGTGACTAGCTGCTAGCTCCCCATGCAACTATAGTACTTAATCTATGGAAAAGAAATAAGGGCAAACATTATGTAGTTGATTATCCAACCATGGCTCCGGGTGTCATTTCAATGGGCTCCATTTTTAACAGCCACCTGCTGCGTGGGATTGGCACAATCTCGTCCTTCATCCTCTGATACTTCATAAAATGAGGTTGGGTTTGGAGATTGGTTTAGAGGAAATTACTAAAATAATTTATTTTTGTAGTCTATCAATAGAACTTATGATTTCTACTACTGTTACTCTAAATTTTGGAGTAAAAACCAAGAAAGTAAATAGCTTATTAAAAGAAATAATGATAAGTTAATTTCCTTCATAAACATGTCTTATTTGGTTGGACTTCTGTACAAAGTCTTCTGCTTCTTGAGGATTCTATCTGAGTTAGTTAGTCCTGGGGATGGGGAAGAGAAGTATATGGAGATGCATTTAAACTTTGTGACTTTCAATCACTTTACTTAATGACTTCCCTCTTGGTTTACTCTTGCTTTCTCTTAAGTAGTCTTCCTTCCCATTTCTTGGGTTTGACAAAGTATGTCAAACCAATTAGATTTGACATAACAACTTTTCCTCGTACAGTAGTTTAGAAAGTTCTCACATCTCAAAAGACTTGCCTTTATGAGCCAATCAAAGGGACAAAGAAAATGGCTTTTACATTTTGTAAGCTCTCAATTCATACCCTTGATATTTTAATGTATTCGATGTGCAGTGTGCACATCATTTGGCTTTTTGAGTACCAAATTATCTGCAGAAATCTGTATTATTAGCTCTATAGGGCAGATGGAAGGTCTGCCTTCCATATAGGAGAATGTTTGTGAAATGTTAGCAGCCATTTGACAAAATTTCATTTTTTCACTTTTCTCTAGGACCATCTGAAGTAATTTTATTGAGACCTTCCAAATGTCCACAGATCTACATATAGTGTGTCACTTACACTAATGATCTCAATATTTTGGTGACAAAGATATTATATTTCTATTTTTAAAGATAAGAAAGAAAAAATGATTAAGAGAAATTATAAAGTTACATAACCAGGAAGAGCTGGATTTAGATGTAGCTCACTCAGAAGTTCCTTTGCACTATCTGAAAAAGCTACCTAGTTGGCAGTTATATATATTAAGTAAATAGTGTCCAAATTTTTAATTTCTGAGGAAATTTCCAACTTTCTTCATAAACAGAAGAGGAAATAATTGGACTGATTCTTAATATAAAATGTTTGGCAACTATTAATATTTATTATTAAAAGTTAATCTTTAACAAATAGTTTTTGTCTTTAATTTTGAGCTCGTTTTACATAATTTTTTGTTTATTAGTGTCTCTTTGCATATCATGATATAGTCAATATTTGATTCTTAAGCTAATCACAGAGACAGTTGGTGCAAAAATTCAGGGGCCATGCAATTGTGGCCTTGAATTAATATTTATGCTGATTATTGGTATAGGAATTTATAAAAATTATGAAAAATAAATCCCAACCTTTCCATTGTTTGCTGAGGGGAAGGAACAGTTTAATTACTTCTTCATTCTTTTCTGCTTTTCTGTATTTCAGGTTTATCACTTCAGGCTAAAAAGTGATAACATTACAAGTTAGGTTTCAGCAAGACGTCAGCCTGTGTTCAGCTGCATTTGGCTATTTGCTAGATTGTAATGAATAATTCATAGTTCTGGTTTAAGGGTCTTCTAGCCAGACTATAGAACATTACAGCAAAAAAATAAAAATACAAATTCTATCACTAGAGGCGTTTATTATTTATCCCACTTAATCATGTTGCTAAGATCTTTAAAGGAACAGCAAATACAGCATTTAGACTCTAATCCATGAATGCCTATATCTGCCTTGGCACTCACATATTTGAAAAATGGAAATAGGAGCCGACGTGGTGGTGCAGGCCTATAATCCAGTACTTGGGAGGCTGAGACAGGAGGGTTGCACATTCAAGGTCAGCACATAGTAATTTAGTGAGACCATGTCTCAAAATCAAAAGTAAAGCAGGGATGATGGTATAGCTCAGATGTAGAATTACCCTTGGACCAATCCCCAGTATCACAAAGAGAAAAGAAATAAAAATGGAAATATGCCATATGATATTCTGGGGATACTGGGAAAGCCCAGGCCCCATAAAATTTACACTTCTGAATTTTAATTTACAGATAAGAAAGTCACATTAGTAAAAACAAAAACCAAACAAACAAAAAGCTATTTCATAGGCGGATACATCAGGTATAATAGATATTTAATGGTTGACTTCTTTCTTTTAGTTGTCTCTTTTTGTAGTTCTTAAATGCTAATTCTACCTAATCCTTACTTTCATCATTTTGTATTAAAAATACTGACTTCAGTAGATAACTGGTCAGAAAAATTAGAAAATCAATTTAAATTACTTATAGTAGTATATAATTAATTAATTCGCACACACACATATGTTCTTATTTGTTTGGAAAATATTTATTTTACTAACCACCTGCCAGACATTGGACTAGGTAATTCAGACTGAAGTGAGCAAAGCAGAAAGAATGCCTTCCACATGGAGCTTATACATTAGAAAGACAGAGAAGAATTTAAACCAATAATAAAGATGTCAAGCTGGGCATGGTGGTGCATCCCTGTAATCCTAGTACTTGGGAGGCTGAGACAGGAAGATCACAGGTTCGAGGACAGTCTGTAGTGAGACTCTCATCAACCTAGCATGACCCTGTTTCAAAATAAAAATAAAACAGGGCCAGGAGTGTAGCTTGGAGGGAAAATGCCCCTGGGTTCAATCCTCAGAACCACAAAGAGAAAAAAAATGTCAAATTCTCTGGGGGAAAAAAAAAAAAAAACCTACTGCTGGGCGTGGTGGCTTGTAATCCCAGTACTTGGGAGTCGGAGACCGGAGGATCCGGGTTTGCGGCCAGCCTCAGCTACTTAGTGAGGCCCTCCGCAACTTCATGAGACCCGGTTTCAAAATAAAGTATAAAAAATAGGGCTGGGGGTGTAGCTCAGAGGTAGAACGCCCCTGGGTTCAATCCCCGGTACAGCAAAAAAAAAAAAAAAAAAAACCTACTGATAATATCAATGAATATTTTTGTCATGTAACATTTAAACTGACACCTAAAACATGACCATTTCAGCCATGCAAAGAGGTACACAAAGAGCATTCTGGCCAGAAAAAACATCATGGAGTGAAATAATTCAAGCATGAAAGGTGTATATGTATTTGTCAATGTGAATGGGATAGAATATGTAGGCCAGGAGAAAGATGATGTAGGCATTGTAGGACAAGACAAGAAGTTTAAGAACTAGTCAATATTTTTGCATCAGAGAGAGACAAAGAGAGGGAGGGAGGGAAGGGGTGAGGGAGAAAGAGAGAGAGACAGAGAGAGAGACGGAGAGAGAGAGAGAGAAAGAAAGTATCAGATTACCTTCACTGTGTCCATCTAGCTCTTGTATGAGAAATGAACTGAGGAGATGTAAGGGAAAATAAAAACAAACTCAGCAGGGAGCACATTAGGGGCGAAGACGAGATTCCACTCTATGACATGGTTTGAGCTAGGAGGGTCTTATAGAAAGGTGGACACAAACAGATGGGAATGTATCTTGGAAGTAGAGCTGGCAGGATCTGCTGTTTGATGAATGTGAGGCATGAGAAGGGGGAGAGAGAGGCATGAAGTATGTCTTCCAGGAATATGGTGTGAACCGTTGGGGAGATGGTGATAGAATTTACTAAATGCCTGGAAGGAACAGGGTTTGAAGTGAAGGTCCAAGTCCAATTTTGTATGAGTTAAGTTTAAGATGAACTTCAGACATCTAGAAGACATTGGTGGGTATTTTTATATATAAGTCTTCAGTTTATTGGAGAAGGGATAGTTAATATTTCATGTATAAGCCATAAATATGTGGAATATGACCCAGAGAAAGAGGTAGAGAGGTACGCTGAGGGCTAAACACAACATAACTCCTAAATTTTATTATGATTATTTTTAAAAGGATGAGTGAAAATCGTATAACTTTTGGTATACAACATGATGTTTTAAAACATGTTGCATTGTAGAATGACTAAATTAAATTAACTAACATATGCTTTATTACACATACTTACTTTTTTGGGGGGGAGAACATGTAAAATCTACTCTCTTAGCTGTTTTGTAAGTTTTGACCAATCTCTTCCCAATTTCCCTCCACCCCACCCTCACCACCAGCCCCTATTAACCACCATTCTACTCTTTGCTTCTACATCTTTGGCTTTTTAGGTTTGATATAGAAGTAAGTTCTTTTCAATATCTGTATTTCTGTGCCTGGTTTATTTCACTTAGCATAATGTTCTATAGTTTCATCCATGTTATTGCACATGACATGATTTCCTTCTTTAAGGTGGAATAGTATTCCACTGTGTGTATGTGCCATATTGTTTAAAGCCATTCATCCAATGGTGGACTGGATGATTTCATATGTTGCATATTGCAAATAGTGTTGGAATGAACATGGGAATGCAGGCATCTCTTTGACATACTGATTTTATTTTCCTTGGATATATACCCAGTAGTAGGATCGCTGGATCACATGGTGCTTCTATTTTTAATGTTTTGAGGTTCCTTCACACTGTTTTGCGTAATAATTGTACTAACTTGTATTCCCACCAACCGTGTACAAGAGTTTCCTTTTCTCTACACCCTGACCGACACTTATTATTCCTCATCTTTGTGATGATAGCCATTCTAACAGGTATTCTCATTGTGATCTTAATATGCATTTCCCTGATAATTAGTTATGTTGGGCATTTTTTACATATCTTTTGGTCATTTGTATGCCTTACTTAGAGAAATGTTTATTCAGATCTTTATGCTTTTTGCTGTTATCAAGTCGTTTGAGTTCTTCATGCATTTTGGATCTTAACTTCTGAGATGTATAATTTACAAATATTTCCTCCCATTCTCTAGGTTCTCATTTCACTTTGTTGATTGTTTCTTTTGCTGTGCAGAAGCTTTTCAGTTTGATGTAACTGTTCTTGTCTATTTTTGCCTGTTTTGCAGATGCTTTTGGGATCATATCCAAAAACATCACTTTCCAGAGCAATGTCATGATGTTGTTCCCCTGTGTTTTCTTCTGGTAGTTTTATAGTATCAGGTCTTAAGTTTCAGTGAACTCTTACATTGTAATGCTGTATACAATGTAGAAAGAAATAGAAATAGAAACTGGAAAAGGAGATTTAGGATTGGACAATGAGATAAGAGTGTTTAGAGAAGGAGAGAATAGTAGAATAGTTTTATTACATAAAATGGTGTTTGTTGCTCAGTATTTAAAGAGGGCACTCTTTGGTCATGAGCACAAGAAAGATGCTCTAGTTTGGCTATGTGTCACCCAAAGGCCCAGTGGAAGAAAGTTAGGTCAATGGAGGCATGATCTTCCCAGGGATATTGGACCCTGGCCCTTTCCTGTCTCTCTCTGCTTCCTGGTTGCCACACTCTAAGGAGTTTCCTCCAGACACCCCCTTCCCCGCTGTGATACACTGCCTTGCCAAAGTGACCATGGACTGAAAGCTCTTAATCTCTGGGCCAAAATAAATCTTTCTTCTGTCTAAGTTGATTTATTTCACGTATTTTGTCACAGTGACAGAAAGCTAACACAAGGTATTTGGTGATCCCAATAAGAATAGTTTAAATGGCCTGATTGAAACAGAGGCAAGATCATGATGAGAAAGTGAAATAAGAAAGTATGGACAAAATATTGTATAAAAATTATTTCTATGAATAACAATGATAGTTGAAGAGGTTTTCAGAGACAAGCAAAATTTTTATTTGCTTTATTTTAAATAGTGGTTGTGTAGGAGATTGCTTTGTACTGACGGTAAATAGTATAGAAATAAAAAGTAAAATGGCTAAAGTTTGACCAAAAGGGAGCAAAGTTTATCTGTGAGTCTCAGGGATCACATTTGACAGGCTGCAGTTTGCTGGACAGATACAAGTCCCTCATTCTTTAACTTCCAGATAAGGAATGCTGAGTGGAAACAATGTGTCTGCAAGATTGCAGATCCAAACAGTTTACAACCATGAAATCCTGCTGACTTGCTGACTATTCCAAAGGAGCCATTGCTTAATCATAACCTCCTTTCAATAGGCGCCTAGTAACCAAATGTGCCTCACCTAATGTATGAGCAGACCCCCAGCACCAATCTAAACTGGTTCTAAGCAACTTTTGTAACAAGACCAATCAAAAATTGTTCAAATTACTTTATTTTACCCTCTTTCCCCTACTTTCCACAAAAAAATCTAGTCCTCCTTCCCCAGGATGGAATGCTTGTTTGGTGTCTAACAGAATTATGTCACCATCTTGTAAATCTATTTTTTTTTTTTTTTGGCTGGGATTGAACCCAGGGGCATTCTACCTCTAAGCTACACCACCAGCCCTATTTTATTTTTATTTTGAAACAGGGTCTCAATAAGTTGCTGAGACTATCCACTGTCCTGGAACCTGCGATCCTCGTGTTTCAGCTTCCCAAGTACTGGGATTACAGGCATGCGCCACCATGCCCGGCTGTAAATCAATCCTTTACCTGAATAAAAACTGTCTTTGCCTTTATTTTAGCCTCATTTATTATTTCCTGGTTTACAGTGGAGTACAATGCATTAGAAAAGGAAAGACCAATGATGTCACAGAAAAGAGAGACTGGAAGAACAAGATTCTTGATAAAATGAGAGAAGTAGACAGGGCTTTTGGAATCCTTGGCCAAGGAAATAACACTTGACTCAATTTATTTTACATGCCTTTTTCCCTGAATGCGTATTATTACTTTTTTAGAGGAAAGACTTTCCACCCTATATCTCTAAAGTATCTATCAGTGTCTACTTTTCAGAGTGGACCCTGAATGCATGCTTGTTGAATGAGCAAATGATTATATACCTTAAGATTAATAGGTACATAATTGTATGTTAAATATATATTAGTAAAAAAATAGTTTGTCCTCTACTATTGACATTCAACCCAGACCACTTCTGTGACCCCAGATGTGTAAGCTTTTTCCCATACTAATCAATTCTCCAAAACCAGCTGAATGCTTAATAATGAAGTTAAATTTTGACACAGTCTACTCTTTGGAGTTAGAGTCAGATCCCACAGGGCTCAGTCTCATAGGACTGCCCCCCACTTCAGATTCAGTCTCATAAGTTCAGGCCTTGGGCACTTCTGATTAACTGCACATAAATTGGAGGTTCACACACCTCCTTTTCAGGTCTGGCTTGTGTGACTCATAAAACTTGAGAAAATGCTTTGCTTACTCTGCCAATTTATTACATTGGACATTACAAGTGATTAACTAGAACAAAAGGTACAGGAGTGCCAAAACCTCTACCCCAAGGGAGTTGGGGTGTACTACCCTAATGACATGGAGAGGTGTTCAACAACCCAGAAATTCTCTGAACCCTATCCTGTGGGATTTTGAGGCTTCATTGTGTAGGTATGATGAATTAAATTATTGACCATCATTGATCAATTCAACCTTCAGCTCCTCTCTCCTCCCTGGAGATCAAGGGATGAGTTTAGAATTCTAACTTTTATCATGTGGTTGCTTCCCTGGCAGCCAGAACACATCCAGAGGTTACCCAGGAGCCCCTGGCACGTTAGTTACTTCAGAGATTCCAAGCGCTTTCAGAGCCATATGCCAGGAATGGTTTCGGAAAACAAATCTGTGTTTCTATAATGGCACCTCAGGTTGTTTTTGAGCCTATTCATTTTATTGTTTCATTTTCTTAAAATATGTGCTGAACCATTATTTATTTAGAATCCCATTAATTATAATATTCATAAATACTCATTAATATTAATATCCAGAAATAAAGTTGATATGTTAAAAACAAAAACATATTTTTCAAGAATTTTGGTTTATTTCCCCCAAATATGTGGGAAGAATAATTCAATTAACTATTAGCAAACATTCATTAATCCCTTTCTATATTTGAGGCTTTGTGACAAATCATGTAAAAGATTCTAAAACAATTATTTATGGCCAATAATTAGGAAGCATATGCTTCCTAATATGCTTTCTTATAGTGTTTTACCTTTTCCCAATCTTGACTTTTAGTACGCTTACTCATTTTTTATACCTTTTTTTTTTTTTTGCAGTACCGGGGATTGAATGCAGGGGCGTTCTACCTCCACGCTACACCCCCGGCCCTATTTTTTATACTTTTATTTTGAAACCGGGTCTCACAAAGTTGCGGAGGGCCTCACTAAGGAGAGAGAGAGAGAGAGAGAGAGAGAGAGAGAGAGAGAGCTGAGGCTGGCCGCGAACCCGGATCCTCCGGTCTCCGCCTCCCAAAGTACTAGGATTACAAGCGTGCGCCACCACTCCCGGCTCAATTTTTACACTTTTATTAGTGCATTGCAATTATACATACATCAGTGTTATACAACATCCATGCACGCAGCTCTTTCCTCTGCTGTGTGCATGTGCATGTACCTTTTGGTGCACTTTCCTCTGCATCCCACCCCATTTCCCCTCTTTCTTCCCTATATGCGCTCGTGAAACTGGTAGTAATACATTTATATATTGCCAAAGCATTGTTCAAACTGCTTCCTTTCTCAATCCTCCTTTTCCCCTTCCCATTTCCATCTCCCAAACAGTTTCCACTATTCTACTGGTATTTGGAATACCAGTAGAATAATAATGAAGTTAAATTTTGACATAGTCTACTCTTTGGAGTTAGAGTCAGATCCCACAGGGCGAGGGCTCAGTCTCATAGGACTGCCCCCCACTTCAGATTCAGTCTCATAAGTTCAGGCCTTGGGCACTTCTCAACATTTATCCCAAATTCCTTATGTTTCCTTAGAGAAGAACAAAATTATGTCATTTGCAAGAAAATGGATGGAACTAGAGATATGCTTAGTGAGATCAGCCAGGCTTAGAAATCCGTCTACTGCCCAAAAGGGTGGTACGTTTTCTCTCTTACTCTTTTTCATTTTATCATATTTTATTATTTATCTTTTTCTTTTGCAGTACCAGAGATTGAACTCAGGGGCGTTCTACCTCTGAGCTACACCCCTGGCCCTATTTTTTATATTTTATTTTGAAACCAGGTCTCACGAAGTTGCGGTGGGTCTCACTAAGTAGCTGAGGCTGGCTGCGAACCTGGATCCTCCAGTCTCCACCTCCCAAGTACTGGGATTACAAGCGTGCGCCACCATGCCTGGTTTATTTATTTTAATGTTATTTTAATCATTACCATTTAAGTAACTACATAAGCAAATGTTAAATTTTTTATGAGTTAATGGTTAATACTGTATACAAAAGTGAATGAGTGAGTAAATGAGTCTATAAATTAAAGAATGCATACATGAATAAATTAAGATATCTTTTCTTAATGGATAGTTTTAATTTTGGGGTAGCGAGTTTAACTTGGGATGGGGGTAGATAACATTAATAACTATGACACATAGCAAAACACTATAAGTATTTAAGAAGTGTGTAATTTTGGAAACAGTGGGAAGTTTGACAAATGTGTGGTTGCTCAGGACTGGAAATGAAGATGAGATTTATAGCATGGAAGGCTTTGAATGCCCGACTGAAGAATTATAATATATTTCTGTAGAATCTGTGAAATGGTTTTGTGTTTTAGGAAGATTAACTTGATGGTGGATGGTGGGGAGTAACAACTGAGAACAGATGGATGGATGTGGAGTTAGGAAACTAATTAGGCTTTCTATTGACAAGACCTAGATCTGGACCACTGACTCAATGTGAAAATGAAAAGGAAAGGGATATTGAGTGACACATTGAAGGCAGAAAAAATTTCAGGACCTGGCAAGTGAGTGAAAGGGAAAAGTAAATGATTCTTTTCCCCTAAAGATTTGAATTTGAGTGTCTGGAAGATGATGAGATGAAAAAGGACAGAGAATAACTCATTGTATGATGATATAATAAGGTTCATTCCAAACCTGTAGTTTCTGGTGTTGGCTGGACATCAGCTGTTAGGGGCTAGTGGGCAGTAGAGGACATGGTGAAAGGGTAGAGGCTACAGATCATGGATTTTGGAACCTTGGTATAAAGGTCATGGATGAAGCTATGGAAGGATGAGAATTATGAGGAATCTACATAGCTGGAGAAAGAATAATAACAAAAATACATAAAAGCCAATGTTAAATTGTAATGTATCCCTTTCTTTATAGTCCTGAAAATTGACATCATAGGAGAGAATGATGAACAAGGGGAATTGGTAATATGAATGGGTGACGTTTAAAACAAAGACATTTTGGCAAGTACATACAAGTATCAAGAGTGCTAATTGCAAACATGGATCCTGGACACAAAGTTAGGGTAGAAAACAACAGTTACTTTAGAGGAAATTTAGTATATATTTAGTATATGTATATATATACATATATATCTTATATATATATATATATTATGAGTAACTTTGGAATATAATATGCTATAGTTGAGGCTATAAGATGTACTTAGTCATAAAATTGCATATATATGTATTAATAAATGAAAAGGAATTTAAATTTCTTCTTAAAAATTATTGGATTCTAAAACTGGGAATTGGGAGAGGCCGAATAGCTGGAAAGCAGATGAGGTTAGCATGAGGTGAACAGGAAATATTACTTAAGGGAAATACTTACCTGTCTTCTATTTGATCTGGTGGCTTTAGAGTGGAATTCAAGGCATTGTTTGGCAGCTGAATGGACTCAGATTTTGCAGTGAAATCTATGTGTATAGGGCCGGGCGTGGTGGCGCACGCTTGTAATCCCAGTACTTGGGAGGCGGAGACTGGAGGATCCGGGTTCGCGGCCAGCCTCAGCTACTTAGTGAGGCTCTCCACAACTTCATGAGACCCAGTTTCAAAATAAAGGATAAAAAAATAGGGCCGGGGGTGTGGCTCAGAGGTAGAACGCCCCTGGGTTCAACCCCCAGTACTGCAATTTACGGGTATAGGATGCAATTTTGTAGAGAATGATAGTGTGCCTACCATAAATTCTTTTTCTAACAACTTCTGTTACCAAATTATGCAAACATAATAAATTTAGTAAAGAATGCCTGTGTATTTAAATGACATTCCCTCGGGATGTTTTCCAGGTGACATTGTACATCTTGCGAATAGTATGCCCCATTCATCTGCTGGGCAGGCTCACTGTCCTGTTTGCTCCATGGCACTTACCCACCTACTGAACATCATATCACATTTGGGTGTGTCCACTTGGTCATTGTCTCTTTCCTGCCTCAGACCCTACTCTCAATGAGATATATCCCTGGAGCTGCTTGCTCTCCACACTGTGTCTCTTGTGCCTGATATAAAGTAGAGCTCAATAAATATCAGTTGACTGGCTACCTGAAGGAATAAGAGATGGTTGTATTCCCCAACTGTATGTGTCTTGAGAAGAAAGGTTACTTCTTATTCATTCTTATTTAACCCTCCCTCTCTCCATCCATCCTCATTCATTTACTGTGTGTGTGTGCATGTGTGTGTGCGTGCGTGTGTGTGTGTGTGTGAGAGAGAGAGAGAGAGGGAGAGAGAGAGAGAGAGAGAGAGAGAGAGACTATCCCCAATACTTAGAATAGTGCCTGAAACTGGCAGTCAAGAAGTATTTATTGAATTTGTGCACATTTTCTCACCCCCGTCAAAAGCTTCTGCATCTTCTTTATACTAGACAGTATATTAGATCCTGTGTATGTAAAGAGTACACTCAAAACAAACACACAAATAATTACATACTAAAGGATGGATAACTGCTTTAGAGGGGGGTGCCAGTGTCTTTAAAAGCAGGGAAGAAGGGCCCCAAATCACCCAGTAGGAAAGGCATATGAAGAGAGATGGGAGAGAGTGAAGGATTCCTTGAACTGATTACTTCAGGAGAATCACAGGCCTCATAATTGCCCACAAATATGTATTAAATTATACTTAATACATTTTATCTTTTAATAATTTAGGAAATTTATTTATTTTTGAAATGCAAAATCCTTCACTGCTTTATTTATATAGAACAGTTGGTCAGCAAGTAGGCCCTGGGTTTTAATTAATTAATTAGTTAATTAATTAGTGGTTCTCAAATATGGGTGATGGGACTGAAGCATTTATCACAAAATAAATTGAAGACATTTCTAAAAATAAACATCTCCTTTCCCTTCCCACATCTGCGATTCTATAATACATGTATTTCAGTGAAGCACCAAAGATAATTTAAGGTGGACCCACTCTTCCACTTCTCCCTGGTAAGTGAGCCGTACTCTAATAGAAGGGATTTTGTCACCTAAAATGATGATTTTTATATCCTGAAAGGATCCTATGGGCTAATTTAAGCCATAGGTGCATATGATTAATTTTTATATCTTTGATTTAGTGACTTTTTGCATTTAATTATTATTTATTTAATAGGTTCATATATTTGTAGAACTTAAAACATTTAAATATCCTTCAATTTACATTGCATATAAGTCCTTTAGCATAAACTATCCCTTTACTGAGAATAAAACTGACATATATTTTAAGGACAAGCCAGTAACTGTTTATTGAGAGAATGGCAGTACCTGTGAGTAACATATAAAACTAAAAATTTCCTGTTGGAACAATGCATGAGGGAAATACAAGTGGGCTATTCCTAGTTACTTACATGCACATGTGCCTATGTCTAAGATCCATCAATGGCTAGCAAACAGAGTTCTGTGTAGAAAGCTTTTTAGCTTGATGTCATGTTTACTACAATGATGGGTTCTGTTTTCATTCAAGGCTCTTAGCGAATGTTTACTGAACCTTACAGAGTGACACTGTACTTGTGTTTGTTGTTTTCTCCTGAGATTCATTTTTGTTATTATTCAAAGAACTTTTGATGTTCCAAGAATCCCTATTTGGTGGCAGTTGAATATATTATTGATCATTAATAATGCTTAATCCTATCTACATTTTAATATTCAAGCTAAAAGTATAAAAGAAACACATTTAATTTTCATATGGAGAAATAACAGGGTCTTCATTCTTCTTACAAACTTACTCACTGGAGGAGAAGCAAGTCTCCTTAAAATTGATACCTAACTTCTAGGTATAAAATTTTGAAGGTGGAACTTTTAGAGGTAGTTTATTCCTATTGTTTTTTCACAATACAATTATTTTCTTTGCCTAAATTAGACTTTTTTCCAGAAAAACTGAAAGTGCTGAGTTTTCAAATAGGAAAGTAACTTGAAATGTGTACTCACTGTGGTAGACACATAAATAAGTCTTATTTGTTTCTTAAATACATATCTAGCTCCCAGTAGATACTTGTATGCTAAACCTTCTTTCTCAGTTGTTGGTAGGGAATTACATTCTGATTAGCTTATAAAATTTAAATTTTTATTAAAGCACTCAGTTTAGTCTTGTTCATTTTAAATTCCAAAATCAAACATGATTTAATGGCCTTTTTATCATCTCTTCCATCTTTACTCCATTTCTCTTTTCCTTCTCTAACAACCCCATCCATTCTCTTCTGCCCCTGTAGTCCCGTTTTCCTAATGGAAGTGTGTGTGTGTGTGTGTGTGTGTGTGTGTGTGTGTGTATGTGTGTGTAGGAGGGGAGTGTGGTTAGGGCTGGAGTCAGGGCATCATGGGAGTAAATATTTTTATCTTATTGCAGAACACATCTTCCATTTCTAGACTACCTGATGAGCTAGGGCCAAAAGGTTTCCAAAATTACTTTTAATCAGCAGGGTTCGGTGGCACAGGCCTGTAATTCCACTACTTGAGAGGCTGAAACAGGAGCATCACAGATTTAAAATCAGCCTCAGCAACTTAGCAAGACCTTCAGCAGCTTAACCAGGCCTTGTTTCAAAATAAAAAATAAAATAGGGCTGAGGGTCTAGCTCAGAGGTAGAATGCCCCTAGGTTCAATCATCAGTATCACACCAAAAAAAAAATTACTTTTAATCTAGTAACTGCTTTTATATAAGTTAGATCTGAAAATGACTTGTTTAAACACTTCGAGGTAGAGAAATTAAGCTTCCAAATATGCCTCTTGTCATTTTTCTCTTGACATTTCTGTCTTCACTTCTATCTTGATCTTCGCTCATGATCTTTAAGCCATAAGAAGAGTTTTTTATGAACCATTTAATTTTCTTCTCCCCTCAATTCTGTCTTTAATTTGAAGTAGTCTTTGGAGAAAGACTTTTGTTCTCCCTGGCAAGTTCAAACTATTTTACACGGTATATTATGCAAGAAGCTATATAAATTATTAATAATAGCATGTCAGATTTTAGGTGTCCTGCTATTAGGATGATATTTTTCTTAGAAAAAGCCTCCAAAGACTGTGTTTGATCCAAGGTGGCAAAGCATTTGTGTCTGGGGAGACATTTAGAAAGGAGTATGACTATTTCTGAGTGTATTATTAGAAGTCTGCTGAAAGTGTGATACAAACATAGCCTGGCCAGGAAATTGTGTGTTCAGGCTGCCGTGCTGCCTCTGACTTATGTCACCATTGGATTCAAATCATATTGGTTTGGCATGGGCTATGTGACCTTCTATAAAATATTCACTCTGGTCTCATCTTCTGGGTCATTGTGTTCCTAGTCACATGCAAATACTTTATTAATTGTATAAATTGCTTTAATAGAGTTTAATGCACAAATTAATACATGAGTATTATACAGTTTTTCCCAGAATAGCCAGAAAAGAGTTAGCTAAATTCCCTTGGTTAATTAATGCCTGGATATGCCTCTTATTTCACCAGAGGAGAACTTCTGAGAATTTTGTATAAATCTCTTCAACCCATAATACCCTTGATGCTGCTCAGGAACACACCAGCAATAATTCTCTACATTGGTGGGGTTTGTACTCCAAAAGAAAACAACTATGTGTTGTTATAAAGAAAAATTAGAGTTATTACAAATTGCCAGGTGTGGTGGTGCACGCCTGTAATCCCAGTACTTGGAAGACTGAGACAGGAGGATCACAGGTTCAAGGACAGCCTCCACAAAGTCATAAGACTCTCAGCAACCTAGCGAAACCCTGTTTCAATACAAAAAGAAAAGAAAAAATCTGGGGATATAGTTCTGAGGTGGAATAGCCCTGGGTTCAATCTTTGGTACCACACACACAAAAGAATTAGTACTAAGTGAAACATTATGTTGCTAGAGAATAAGACATTGAGTAAGAAATTAATTTCAAATATGATAGGGAGTTTATTAGAACATTTGATATAGATTGGATTGGGTTAAGGATTTTTCATTGAAGGAAGAGACCCTGGTGCAGAGGAAGTAAGGAGAGCCTAGCAGACCAAGGACCTACCATGATGCAGAGGTGGGGGAGGGCAGAATGGGAATGCAGCTGTGCTGTCTACAAAGTGGATTTGTGGTGAGGGATGATGGACAAGGAGTGGAAATCAGTGAGGATCACGGCAAGAAGAGGCAACTAGGAAGACAAAAGGCAATTAGAAGAGACTCAGGAAATACAATCCATAGTTTTTAAAACCTGCATAGCATACTGACGCCTTCTGCTGGTTCTTGAGTAACAGAGAGATATGATCAAATTAGTGTTTGAGAAAGATTAGTCTCATCCTAGGGTTTAAACAAAGAAAGAAATTTCAAAGACAGGGAGACTCTTTACATGAATATGTATGTTTTTCTTTTTAAAAGACTTTCAATTGCTAATACATAATAGGAAATCTTTACAGGTACACATGGAAAATTTATACATGATCACAAATAAGTGTGTGGAAATTATAAGCAGATAGTTATATTGTCTGTCAGTTGGAATATGAAGTAAAATTCACAGGAAGTAGCAGCTGCTATTTCAGTATGTTTTACAATTTTAAGTATTTAATTGTTTTACTTTTGAAGTAAACTTTTACATTTCAAATTTTGTAAAATATTTGACTAGTTCCAAATCAAACAAGGAAAAAAATTGCAAAAGTCTTATTTCAATCCCTACACCAGCCCTTTCCCCTAATTTGCATAGATAAAAATTATTAGTTTTTATTTAATTTTTATTTTGTATTTACATGGTTTCTGTTGTGAGAAATAATTAAATACATGATATATAATACTTATATAAAGAATACTCTGTACTTTTTAGTTAAAATATATCTTGGAGATGTCAGTCTCTCTGTATCTCTCTGTGTCTATCATCAATCAATCTATCTATCTATCTATCTATCTATCTATCTATCTACTTATGTATCTTTCTATCTACCTACCTATCTATCCATCATTTGGATTCAGAAATCTTTCTCACTCCACTTTAAAGCTGTGAAGTTTTGCATTGAATGGAATTTAATAGTTTATTCAAACAGTTTTTCTGTTGATGGATCTTTAACTAATATCACAATCAATACCCTTTCTTAGAGAATATTTGATCCCCCAAGTCAAAGAATAATGTAGTTAAATGTTTCCAAATTCTTCTCCATAGACATTACTAATAATGAACAAGAGCTTGTTTTCTTAGATCCACCTCTATTGAGCATTTTGTGAGTTTTTCAGATGTTTAACACTTGGATAGTTGAAAATAGCATTTCATTGTAGATTAATCTTCTATAATTTTGAGTGAAGCTAGGCATTTTTCATGTTTAAGGGATTATTTGTACATGTTTCACATTAACTTTATTTTCATGTTTCCATTTTTCTACTGGAATTTTTGTCTTTTAATTCCAAGATATTAGCCTTTTGTTATATGTTACATATATTATTTCCATTTTTACTTGTATTTTATATTGCCTTTTTTATGTTTTTCTATGTTATTACCTATTATCTGACTCTAGATTTTGAATTACATTTAGAAAAACTTCACAATCTTCTCACTATTAGGCAGAATATTTGCAGGCTATAAACTAATGTGTCTTCGTAATTCTTTTTATAGTTCAAAATTTGAATTTAGAGTTCTAATTTATTTATTTAGTTAGTTAGTTTTGGTACTGCAGATTTAACCCAGGGGCATTTCACCTCTGAGTTACACCCTTAGTCCTCTTTATATTTTATATTGAAACAGAGTCTTGCTAAGTTGCTGAGGCTGGCCTCAAACCTGCAATCGTCTTGTCTTAGCCTTCCAAGTACTGGGATTACAGGCATGCACCACCATTCCTAGCTAGATTTCTAATTTATTTGGAATTTATACTGGTATTGGTCTAAGGAATACTCAATTTTTGTACCATACATCATTAAGTTCATATGTTTCTTGACTGATTGAAGTACTACCTTCATTGTGTATAACGTTTTTGTATGTGTAGAGTCTAGTGATTCCATTTTGTTCTATTAATCTGTCTCTATTCATGTATAAATACCACAATAATTTAAATTAGGAGCTTTACAATATGTTTTAATATTTGTTATGGTTAACCTCTTTTAAGTTTTTTTCTGGTTCTACCTGCTGGTTCATTCTTTCATATAAATATTTTAATCAATATATCTACCACAGAAAGAAAATTGATGGCCTGAATTTCATGTTATGAACACACATTTATAAGTATATTTATGGAAAAAATGATTTTTTATTAAGTCTTCTTATAGCCAGGAGTGATGTTGCTTGCCTGTAATCCCAGTACTTGGGAGGCTGAGACAGGAGGAACCAGGTTCAAGGCCAGCCTCAGCAATTTAGTGAGACCCTTATCAACTTAGCAATATAAGGCTTCAAATTAAAAAATAAAAAGTTCTGGAGGTATAGCTCAGAAGTAGAATATCCCTGGGTTCAATCTCCAGTACCAAAAATTAAATAAAATCTTCTTATGTAAGGGCATGTTATATCTTTCAATTTGTTAAAGTGTATTATTATGTTTTTAGGAATATCTTATATTTTTCCTGATATAACTTTCATGTATTTCAGTTTTATGATTATCTATTTTATTCTTATTATCAACATATAGATGAGATGATCTATAATATTTTCTACTTATTCTTTGTATCTATAAAGACCATTGATTTTTTAATTCTAGCTTTTTATCTTTTTAATCTTGTGGCTGTTTTTCACTGGTTGTTTTTATAATTTTAGATGTCAGATAATGCCCAAGACAAATAGAGTTTTCCTCCTTATTTTCTTAACATTTTGCCAAATAGATCCAATAAAATAAAATATAAAAATAGTAGTATAGGTAGAAGACATTTTTGTTTTGTTCCTGACTTTTATGTGAATTCCTCTAGGGTTTCTTCATTGCTAATATAAAGAAAGACAGATAGATTAATGAAACAGGACAACAAACCTAGAAGCAAATGTAGGCATATAGGGTCAACTGATCTTTCACAAGAGTGACAAGAGTACACCATGGAGAAAGGGATGTGTTGGGAAAACTGTCCATCCACAGACAAGAGAGTGAATTTGATCCATATCTTAAAACTCTACGTAAAATCTACTGACAATTGATTAAAGACTTAAACATAAGATCAGAGCACATAAAGCACCTACAAATAAATATAGGGAAAACTCCATGACATTGATCTGGACAATGATTTCATGAATATGACACAAAAACATAAAGAAAGAGCAGAAATAGACAAGTGGCATTACATCAAACTAAGAAGTTTCTGCACAGAAAACACTCAGCAGAGTGAAAGGCAGTCTGTGGAAAGGATGAAAACATTTCTCAACCATACACCTGATAAGGGGTTAATGTTTAAATATATAAGTTCTCCTATAACTCCATAGCAAAAGAGAAAATTGTGGGACTTAAAAGCAGGCCAAGGGCCTAAATAGACATTTCTCCAAAGAAAACATATAAGTGTGGCCAACATGCATATAAAAATGCTCAACATCACTAATATCAGGGAAATGCAAATAAAAACCATAGTGAGATATCACCTCACATGTGTGAAAATAACTATTATCAGAATTAAAAAATAAGTTTTGGTGAGGGTCAGGAGAAGAGGGAACCCTGGTAGACTGTTGGTAGGAATATAAATAACAATAGCCATTATGAAAAACAGTATCGGGGTTTGTCAAAACTCTATAAATAAAATATTATGTGATTCAGCAATCCCATTTTTGGGTATATGTAAACAAATGAAATTAGGATCTTGAAAAGTTATCTGGACTCCCATTTCATTACAGAATTCTTCACAATATCCAAGATATAGAATCAACCTAGGTGTCCTGCAATGGAAGAATAGATAAAGAAAATATGGATATATAAACAATAGAATAATGCTGAGAGTTCTCATCATCTATCCCTTATAGATTTGATGTGAAAAGATTTCACTTCCGCTCCCCATCAGAAATCTTGTAGCTTGACTAAAATAATTCTCAGTGTTGATTGTTCTGGGTTCTTTTTTCAATTCTTTTAAAATCTTGTTTTATCTTTATTTTTAGTCATACTATTCTTAGTTTTATAGTTCTGATTTATGTTGTTACTTCTTAGTGTCTGCTTTAAAGCTTTTTTTCAGCATGTTCTATTATCTGAAATTATATTTTCATCTGACTGGATAATTTATCTCATGTGTCTCCATTATCTGTTTATATGTTACTTTGTACCTTTAAATTTCTTTCCTCATAGTATCTTTGTATAGAATTTATTTATACTTTCAATTGCTTACATCTCAAAGATATTATTCTTTCTGTACATTTAAGAACAGTCTTCTACATAAGAGGTACATTGTGGCCATGGGGCTTTTCTAGATTCTATGGCTAGATCTCCCAGCTTTGTTGTTACTATGATGCCTTCAAATATACAACATTTGAATGAATTGCAGGTAGAAGTATCAGCATAGCTCCAACAATCTGCCACTAGAGAAAGCACATAGCCACTTGTTCCCTGGGGTAAAAATATAGCATACCTGGAGAAACAGAAGTCATTTGTTTGAACTACATCATAAAAACCAAAAAGGGAAATATATTAAACCAATATTTCTTCTTAGAAATCACCAGAAAAAGTAACTTACAGCATGAGTGAAAGTAACTTTCAAATACACTAAATTAAAGCCATTATCTAGTGTTTATTTTTATTTTTGGTAAACATGAGGTGGTAGTATATCTGATATACATATGAATTATGTTCTATATGTTCATATAATTTTGTATTAAGTCAAAATCATTTCCCTTTGACATAGAAAGAATGAATTAGTGATACAGGGTTAAGAGTCTGAGAGGCAAGGGATGAAGATGGTGACAGAGAGGGAAAAAGCATGTTTCAGTTGCTCTGTGATTTGGAACTCAACCACAGGAAAGACTGCTTCTTGACAAGGAAAGAAAAGCAGTGAAAAACTCAACAAAACAATGAAAGTTGAAATTTGGCAAAATCAGAGCCAGAAGAGAGAGCAGAGGACTGTAAAGAACTCCATGCATCTCACCTGGTGAGCAGAGAGCAGCAGCCACAATGTCATCTTGGCCAAGGCTGCACTGGGGCTGGCAGCTGCTGGCACTGTGGCTACCAGAGAACTCCAGCAAAGAAGCAGTAGACTCTTGTGAAGCCAGCAACTATAGACCATCATCAAAAGCAGTCGACATTTCTCTCCACGCTCGACAAGGACCCAGCTTCCCAGATGACCCAGCCAGATCCTGCTGCTACAGCTGAACACATCTCTTCCTACAAGGACCCTGCCAGATCCTGTGGCTGCGACTGAATCCATCTCTTCATGTGGGGACCTGGAGCAGCACTTCTCAAGACCTTAAGTTGACAAGCCATCCCAGTGGGAGACTGCCCCACGCGGCCACAGGAACTTGTGTGGCAAGGAATAGTCTTGCGGGGTTGCGGGGTTTGAGATTTTGCAAATAACCCCTGTGGAGGTGGGGGTGGGGACTGTTGGACACAGCAGAAACATGAATTAGCAAATAGCCCCTAAAGACATTCAGGTGGGAGGAACCTACAGTCTGCAGTTTGTAGCCCAGAGCAGCAGCAGTGTCCCTGGAGCTAAAAATCTGAGCCACCCAAGCCCTAGAAATCTACAATCTCCCCTTGCCAGAGTTCGGGCCTTGGGCAGAAACCAGCAGCAGCAGTGCCATCTTGGCCAGGCTGTGCCTGGGGGCTGGGAGCCAGGGGCCCTGCAGGGATTCACTTGATCATAGCCACAGCTACAGGCTGGGAACTCACATTCTCTCTGCCAGCAGAGTTGGTGCCTGGCATGCATGCATGCTAGTGACTGACAGTACTTCACGTGATGGTAATGAGCAGATCAGGGGAGGTGTCCCAGGAGCCATCAAAGTTCAGCGAGCTGGGCCACAAGCTCAGAACATAGAAATCACTGGATTTGCTCAGCATAAGCCCACTGGCCACAGAGGCTGGAGGTCAGCACTCTGTAGTATCATGGGCTCACAATCAGCAGAGCAGCAGTGGTGTCTATAGGGCACTAAATCCCAACCACCAGACCGCAGGCTCTGAACAGAACATCATAGTCTCTGGCCCTGCAGGGCTTGGGCCTGGAAATCAAGGCAGCTTGCATCCAATCAGAGACTCCTATTTGTCTGCACTGAGAACTATATCTAGTTAAAGAGACTCTGGGGGACGAACTCAAAGGTTTGATTATATGAATCAGATTGGTACCCATAGCATAGACTTTATTATAAAGGGATACCATATAGAAATAGGACTTACACACAAAGAGGAAGAAGATGCCAAGACAATAGAAATATAAACCTGAGAACTCTGAAAATATGGGAATGAGGAACAGTGAGGAAACAATAAACTCTCACAACTCAACAACAAGGGAGATCACCAATCTGATCTGAAAGAAATGCAAGAATGAGAATTCCAAATTTTGATCTTCAATATAATAAAAGGCCTCAAAGAAAGTGTACAGGAAATGAAGGAGGAAATTGAGGCCCTAAGAAAGAACCAAAAAGAGGCTTTGAGAGAAATGAAGGAGTCAATAAATTAAAGACCACAATAGAAACCAACTCTGGCAGGCTAGACATATGGAAAACAGAGTATCACTCTTGGAAGACAGTTCATTCAAAACTGAAAACACAGTCAACAATATACAGGAGACATTACAATAACACAACCTAAACATCCAAGAAATATGAAACAATATGAAATGTCTTAACTTATGGATAAAAGGCATTGAAGAAGGTCTAGAAACACAAACTAAGGGTATCAGAAACCTCTTCAGAGAAATAATTTCAGAGAATTTTTCAAAAGTAGAGAAAGATTTGGACATCCACGTGCATGAGACATTCAGAACACTATTAAGACAAGATCAAAGAAGGACCTCCCCATGCCACGTAATAATCAAAATGACTAACATACAGGCCAAAGAAAGAATCTTAAAAGCAGTGAAAACAAAAGAATGGGTGACATTCAGGGCCAAAACAATAAAAATCACTCCAGACTTCTGAACCCAAGTCATGAATGCCAGGAGACACTGATATGATGTACTCCAGACCCTGGAAGAAAACAACTTCCAACCAAGACTGCAATATCCAGCAAAGTTATTATTCAAAATTGATGGAGAAGTAAAAACATTCCAAGACAAGCAGAAACTTAAAGAATTAATGACTACCAAGCCAGCACTAGAGAAAAATACTTAAAGAAATAAAACACAAGGAAGGAAAAAAAGCAAATTCCAGAACCAGAGAAGAGGTGAACTCCACTAGGTGGGCAACTAACCAAAGGAGAAATAACACTACATCAAACAGAAAATAGAACTTAAAATGACAGGAAACAAAAATCATATTTCAATAATAACACTGAATGTCAAAGGGCTTAATTCCCCAATTAAAAGACATAGACTGGCAATGTGGATTAAAAAACAATCCAACTATATGATGCTTGCAAGAAACTCACCTTACAGGAAAAGATATCCATATGCTAAAGATGAAAGGATGGAAAAGATATACCATGCAAATGGAGACCGAAAACAAACAGAGGTAGCAACACTCATATCTGACAAAACAGACTTTAAGCTAAATACATCAGAAGAGACAAAGCGGGTCACTTCTTATTAATAAAAGGAACAATCCAAAAAGAAGATATAATGATAGTAAGCATTTATGACCCAAATGTGGGTGCACCCACTTTTGTAAAACAAACTCTGGGTCATCAGGTTTCAAAGAGACTCAAATACAATAATATTGGGAGACTTCAACACACCACTCATGCCACTAGATAGATCTTCCAGACAAAAGATAAGTAAAGACTCTTCAGACTTAAAGAACACTATAAACCAAATGACCTAATAGACATATATAGAATATTTAAACCAGCAACAACTGGATACACATTCTTCTCAGCTGCCCGTGGAACCTTCTCCAAAATAGACCACATCCTGGGCCACAAAGCAAGCACCAGCAAATTAAAAAAAATGTAATATACTTCTCTGCTTCTTCTAAGATCACAACTGAATAAATCAACAACAGGAAGACCAAAAGAAATTACATAAATACATGGACACTGAATGATACACTCTTGAATGAGGACTGGATTAGAGAAGAAATAAAAACAATTCCTGGAATTAAACAAAAATAGAGACATGACATACCAAAATCTATGGGACACTTTGAAGGTGGTGTTAAGAGAAAATTTTATAGCACTGAGTGCCCACATAAGAAAACAAAAAGTCACCAAATAAACAACCTAAAGACAACAACAAAAAACCTGCCATCAAAGAAAAGCCCAGGTCCAGATGGATTTCTAGCTGAATCCTACAAAACCTTTACACCTAAAGGACCTAGAAAGACAGGAACAATCTAATCCCATAGCCAGTAGAAGAAGGCAGAAGATAATTAAAATCAGAGCAGAAGTAAATGAAATAGAGAATAAAAAACAATACAAAGGATCAACAAAACAAAAAGCTGGTTCTTTGAAAAGATTAACAATATTGACAAACCCCTAGCCAACCTAAACAAAAGAAAGAGAGAATCAACCCAAATTATTAAAATCAGAAATGAAAAAGGAGGTATCACCAGAAATAGTGGGGAAATTCAGAGGATCGTCAGAACCTATTTTGAAAATTTATATTCCAATAAGCTGGAAAACATGGAAGAAATTGACAGATTTCTAGATGCAAAAACAAAAAAAAACCTACCTAAATTGAACCAAGAGGATATAGAAAACCTAAACTGACCAATAGGAAGCAAAGAGATAGAAACAAGAACAAAAAACCTGCCATCAAAGAAAAGCCCAGGTCCAGATGGATTTCTAGCTGAATTCTACAAAACCTTTACAGAATTACTAAACCCAATACTTCAGAAGTTATATTATGAAATTGAAAGAGATGGAATTCTTCCAAACTCCTTCTATGAGGCCAGTATTAAATTAATACCAAAACCAAATAAAGATACCTCAAGAAAATAAAATTACAGACCAATATCATTGATGAACATAGATGCAAAATTTCTAAACAAAATACTAGCCATGTGCATTCAAAACCACATCAAGAAAATTGTACACTATGACCTAGTTGGTTTCATTACAGGAAAGCAAGACTAGTTAAACATACACAAATCAATGCATGTTATTCACCACATAAATAGAACTAAGGACAAAAATCACATGATCATCTCAATAGATGCTAAAAAAGCATTTGATAAAATCCAACACCCATTCATGTTAAAAAACACTGCAGAAAATTGGAATTGAAGGAACGTACCTCAATATCATTAAGCCAATATACAATAAACCCAAAGCCAACATCATATTGAATGGGGGAAAACTGTGGGAATCACCTTTAAAATCAGGAACAAGACAAAGATGTCCATTATCACCACTCCTTTTCAATATAGTCCTTGAGACTCTTGCCAGATCAATAAGACAAGAGAAGTATATCAAAGGAATTCAAATAGAAAAAGAAAAATTAAAATTATCTTTATTTGCCAATGACATGATCTTATATCTAGAAGACTCAAAAAATTCAACCAAAAGAATACTAGAACTGATTAACAAATTCATCAAAGTAGCGTGATACAAAATCAACCTAAAAAATCAGTAGCTTTTCTATATGTCAACCATGAATCCACTGAAAAATATATCCAGAAAACAATTCCATTCACAATAACCTCCAATAAAATACCTAATAAACCTAACAAAGGAGGTAAAAGACTTCTACAATGAAAATTATAAAACAATAAGAAAGAAATTGAACAAGATCTTAGAAGATGGAAAGGTCTGCCTTGCTCTTGGATAGGCAGAATAAATATGATCAAAATGGTCATTCTACCAAAAGTGATCTACACAGTCAATGCAATCCCTATCAAAATACCAATGTCATTCTTAAAATACCTAGAAAAATCAGTCATAAATTTCATATGGAGAAACAAAAGACCCAGAATAGCCAAAGCAATTCTCAGCAATAATTACCATGTAGGAGGCATCACAATTCCTGACTTCAAATTATACTACAGAGCTATAGTAATAAAAACAGCATGGTATTGGCACAAAAACAGACACATAGACCAATAGTACAGAATAGAAGATACAGAAACAATCCATACACTTATAGCCAATTGATTTTCAACAAAGGTGCCAGACACATACGTTGGAGAAAAGACATCCTTTTCAACAAAATGTGTTAGGAAAACTGGTTATCCAGTTGTAGAAAAATGGAACTAAATCCTTACCTCTCACCCTGCACAGGAGTCATCTTGAGATGGACCAAAGACCTGGAAGTTAGACCAGAGACTGTGAAACTACTAGAGGAGAGCATAGGTCCAACACTCCAACATATAGGCACAGGTAGAAACTTCCTCAACAAGAACTCCAAAGCTCAGGGAATTAAAACAAGAATTAATTAGTGGAATGGCATTAAACTACAAAGTTTCTGCACATCAAAGGAAACCATCAAGAGTCTAAAAAGAAAGCCTATGGAATGGGAAAAGATATATGCCAGCTATCCCTCTGATAGAGGACTAATATATAGAATATACAAAGAACTTAAAAGACTTTACACTAAAAAAAAAACCCAAATAACCCAATCAAGAAATGGGCAACTGAATTGAATAGACACTTCACAAAAGAAGAGATACAAATGGCCAATAGATACATCTAAAAATGTTCAACATCATTAGCAATCAGGGAGATGCAAATCAAAACTACACTGAGATTCCATCTAACCCCAATCAGAATTGCAATCATCAAGAAGTCAAAAAACAATAAATGTTGGTGAGGTTGTGAGGAAATAGGAACTCTCCTACACTGTTGTTGGGATTGCAGATTAGTTCAGCTGCTATGGATATCAGTGTGGAGATTCCTCAGAAAACGGGGAATGGATCCACCATATGATCTGGCTATACCACTCCTGGGTATCTTTTCAAAGGGACTGAAACCAGAGAACTACAGTAATATATGCATACCCATGTTCATAGCAGCACAATTCACACTAGCCTAATCATGGAACCAATCTAGGTGTCCATCAACAGATGAATGGATTAAAAATTATGGAAAATGCACACAATGGAATTCTGCTCAGAATAAATAAGAACAAAATTATGTCGTTTGCAACAAAATGGAAGGACCTGTGAGATTAGCCAGTCACAGAAAGCGAAGGGTCACATGTTTCTCTAATATGCACAAGTTAGGGAGTAATTGGGATACCAAAGGGACTCCAGATAATGGAAGAGAAACCTCAGTGGAACCAGGGATTTTGTCTAAGGGAAGGAGAGGGGGGAAGACTGAGGTTAATTAGTGGAAATACTACCATCGACTATGTGTACATATGTGAATATACCAACGTCAATCTCAGTACTCTGTATGGGGAAGGGGGAGCATGAGGAGCCGGTGAGTGGGCACCAAGTGCTATGTGCATTTACGTCACTGTCAACATGACTTGCATTATGATATGAGACTGTAATGCACCAATAAAAGCTTATAAAAGTCTAATAAATAAATGAAAAGAAATCAACATTATAAAAAGCTCAATGAAGAGTTGAATCAGTCTATTATGACAAGTGTTTTTGTTACTTTGAGTTATTTGTGTGTTGTTGAAGTCTTAATTTGAGTTTACTTCAGTTGAGTTAATAGTAACCACATCTCTGCAATTCACATTTTGTGAATAATTTTATATGCTTATACTTTAGCTCTTCCTTTACAAATGAGCAATGATCATTAAAGGGAATAGTTATGAAAAAGGAGCCTTCCACTAAAATAAATCAGAAGACCTCTTAAGTATTCAGTTCACTGACATTTAAACAAAAATGATAAAACTTCTCTGAGAAAGTAGAAAATATTAATCTCATTCTCTCTAATATGATAGATAGATAATAGTATACTTTTCACTAAACTAAGGTCAGACTGGAAATAGCAAAGCTACTATGAATTTTGTTTCTTATCTTGTTTGTGTGAATTTGGCTTTTCTACCAGGTTTCTAGTAATTAATGAGCTGTCAACACCTTTCAACAATTTTTAAATTCTATTTGTCTCATAACTACCAATTATTTCAAAATGAACATTAATTAAACCAAATATTTTTCTTAATTTGTGCAGAAATATAACCTTGGAAGATCAATTCAAAAAATGCATATTAAATGCTAATCTATCTGTGCAGCTATCTATTTTTGTCCTTCACATATGGTTTTATAAATAGTTATTTTCTGATAATAAAAATGTACTCATTGCAATCAGGGTTTTTTTTGTTATTGTTGTTAGTACTTAAGATATCTTCTATATGGATGGGAAAAGTTGAATTGAAAGGAGACTGCATTATTGTCATAGGAATCAAACGTTCCTAAAACTGTAATGATTATGATTTTGACAAGTGATTTTAAAAAAGTCATTACCTCCTCCTAAGTCTTGGGTAATAAGACAGTGAGATCCACACTAATTAATCACTCTATTCCCAAAGGGACAATATGTCATGCTAGGTGAATGCTAAAGGATCCTTCTTGGGTTATTGTAATCCAATTATATGCTAAATTTTAAAGATGTTTTTCTTTAACAGTGGTTATGTATAATGACACATAACCTTCACATTGTTCTGCTGGCTTATTTTATATCATTT
This sequence comes from Glis glis, assembly GCA_004027185.1. Classification (NCBI taxonomy): domain Eukaryota; kingdom Metazoa; phylum Chordata; class Mammalia; order Rodentia; family Gliridae; genus Glis; species Glis glis. The sequence goes on along the minus strand of PVJS01002511.1, from coordinate 9,658 downwards.
TAATAAGAGTTATGATACCTAATTTAGAAAAAATACTGCTTAAAGTTCAAATCTGCATATGAAGGATTATATAGGAAACACAAAACCATTCTTATGGTGGAATAATGATATTAAGCAATACCATTATTACTGTTAATAATGATATTAAGTAATTACTAAATAGTTATTCAGTATAAGAAATTGAACATGAAGTAGACTGTTCTAGTTATCTACTGCTGAAAAAGGAACTTCTACAAAACTTAATAGGTTGACCTAACTTATGTTCTCTCAGGTGTGGGTTCGCTGGTCTGAGACTGGCTATTCTTGCATAGAGTGCCCCATGCAGTAGCAGGCATACATCCCCTAGAACTGCAATCATCTGACATCTTGAATTGGCTGGACACTAAAAATGGCTTGTTCTCATGGCTTGCAATTGATGCTGTCATTTGAAGCATATAGACTTTTCATGTGGCTTGGGAGTCTCACAGCATAGAAGTTGGATGCTGAGAATGAGTGTCTCAAATGTGAACATTCCAAGAAAGCCACCTTCAATAACTTCCATTCATATTTCAATCACACACCTCAATTTCATGAGATTATTGAAGGGAATGAATATAACAGAAAGTGGAAAAGCCAAAAAAATTGAAGATGTGGGCATGAGTGGTTGTCATATGAGTAATAAAATTATCTAGGGAATGGCAGACTATGATTAAAACAAAATAGTGAGCCAATTAAAGACTGCTATCTCTTCTTATTTCCAACTTCTATCTAAATGCTATTTTGGCATTTGTACTTTGATCTCATAAATTTCCAACCTTTTTTCCAAATATATTCACTATTTTCATTTCTTTTTCTTGGTGATTAGCACAATCCACTAATAAGTAGCCCAGATCAGAAACCTTGGAGTAATTCCAGATTCTTTAGTATTGCCACCCACCATCCAGACCAATCAATAGCAAGTCCCAGTATTTCTGCTTCCTTCATAAATATATCTCTGATTGTTCCCTACTTTGGAAACATACTGCCACTGCCTTCTTTTAAGTCTCAGGCATTAGTTGCTAGATGAAATGTCCAGTTTCTCTTATCTCTATTATGGTTCACCTTTGGTCTGTCTTCTACCTGACTGCTACAGGACCATAAGGGCCAAACTGATGGCATCTCCATTGCCTATAGTTTGGACTCTAAGCTGCTCGGCATCTCAAAGACTGCCTTTCTTGTTGGAGCCTTCCTTTCCCTTTCTAGATCATCTTTCACAGTCTACTGTTAGCAGTTACCACTCTGGTCCAATGAAATTGCTATAATGCTGAAATTCTGTTTGAAAAATCTTTGTATGGTCTGTCTGTTCTCTCCAGCTTGAATGACTTTTTCTCTGCTCTTATACTCAAGTGAACATGGATCACTTAAGACTCAGGTCAAAGTCTATCTCCTCCCTCAAAGCTTTCCTATTGTTTTCTCTGTTTTATTCTATTCCGTGGTTGTACTAGCAAGTCTGCTCATGTCCCACCAAAACAATTGTTACTTCTATACAGAAAATTTGTTTTATTCATCTAGTATTGAGATTGCTACAACACATAATTATTGATTAAATTATTCTCAGGTGACCTGGAGGGATGTAAAAGAAAAAGAGGTATGCTATATCAATACCCATTTCCTAGCCCTTTGCTTATTGAAAAGTCCCTGGATCTTTGGGTTAGTTGATAAAGAATATGTGGTCTGATGAATGACTAGAAATTTCTGAGAGATTTTTGTCAGAGTTGATTGGGATAGTTTAAATGGGAAGGGATTGCTAAACTTAATTTCAAACCCATGTCTAAGACATGAAATAGTAAATATTCATTCTTTATTTTTTCTTCCTTGAATTTGTACATTATAGTACAGTAGAAAGGTCAATTGCCTAAGAATAAAATAAGAGAAAGTTTGATGTAAGTAGCTCCCCAGAGCACTGATCCCTATAGCAAGGTAGAAATGGATATGTTATGAGGACATCTTCATAAAATAGAAGTGCACTTCAATGATCCAGGTTTCAGCATCTGTCTATTAGACATACTTGGCTATAGTAGTAAACACTGCCTGTGCACATTGTCAAAACTACTGAGAGCTACCATCAGATCGATAGGCTACACATGGTTATATGAAAACTGAAAACCACCTTAAATTATGGAGATGGCTCTAGTTTCTGGCAGACAGATATACATTGTGGTGATTTCCTTTAACTTTCCTCTTTTTATCGGACATGTGTAAGTCAGATTACCTTTTCCTTCCTGTGAAAACCAAGACCCCATCCATTAAATGAATGCATGAATCAGTCACTTTGCTAAAAACATAAATTATTTAAGGCTTCTTTCCTCTTTTCCCCTTTTCCCCCTTCTCTTCCTCCTTCTTCTTGCTCCAACCAACTACTAACAGAAGTAGGCTTAGAGCATGAAGAAGCCAAAAGCCTTTAATATTTAAATCAGATTGCAATCTTACCCTAAAATTTTGTAGCTGCAATCCAGGAATTGGCATGATAAATACTAGATTTTAAACATTGTGGATTTCTGTATTCATTATTTGTCAAATTCCTAACTTTTTCATTTGGCATAGTTTCTGTTTCTCATTTTGGTACTAATTCCAAAAAATAAAGTATCCTAAAATAATTTTTACACATTACATTTTTGTTTCCAAAGCAAACATTTTTTCTATTTTAAGATAACATACTGAGCCAGGCATGGTGGCCCATGCCTGTAATCCCAGTATGTGGGAGACTGAGGCAGGAGGATCACAAGTTTCAGACCAGCCTCAGCAACTTTTTGAGACTCTCGCAACCTAGCGAGACCATGTTTCAAAATAAAAATTAAAATTGGGCTGGGGGTATAGCTCAGAGGTAGAATGTCCCTGGATTCAATACCCTGTATTCTCTTACATGCCATTGGTCCTATAAATTCAATTAATAAAATTCAGACTTATTTTAGTACCTATTTATACCATTTCAGTGGCATTGAGAAGGTAGATATATCAAAATTATTTCAGCTCTAAAGAATAGTACAGAAGATTACAATAATCTCCTTAAACAAGAAATCTTCTTGCAAGAGGTGGGAAGTAAAGGAGACTATCTACAGGGAAAGAAAGAAATGAAAGGAAAGAAAGGAAGGAAGGAGCCGGGCGTGGTGGCACACGCTTGTAATCCCAGTACTTTGGGAGGTGGAGACCGGAGGATCCGGGTTTGTGGCCAGCCTCAGCTCTCTCTCTCTCTCTCTCTCTCTCTCTCTCTCTCTTCTTAGTGAGGCCCTCCGCAACTTCGTGAGACCCGGTTTCAGAATAAAGTATAAAAAATAGGGCCGGGGGCGTAGCACGGAGGTAGAAGGCCCCTGGGTTCAATCCCC